>AWUE01016116.1:0-15654 GCA_001974825.2 Corchorus olitorius | reverse complement strand
TTCATTTTGTTTTTTTCCTTTGGCCTAAAGAAGAAAAAAAAGAAAGTGGGCTTAAACAAGAGGTGGACCCGACTTTATTGGCCCAAGAAGAAAGTGGATCAAAATCAAAACTAGTTGGTCCAAATGAAAAATTAAGGTATATATATAAAAAAAATCTAAATTCAGCAAGTAAAGGGCACGGCCCATAAGAAAAACAATGTGGCAACAACAAAGTTGTTCCAACAAAAACAAAAATGGCCCAATAAGAAAATGATTTAAATTAAAAAGTATTCTTAATTGAAAATGGAGATAAATGGAATGGAGTATAATTGGATGCTAGAGAAAATTATTTAGTAGTGAAATAAAATTTAAAAGGCAAGAACCGACTTAAATATACAAGATTAAAATTAAAAAGATTGATTTTAAATAATATGCTTGCCATGTTAATGATTATACAACAATGGAAATGCCACTAGTAAAGGAAACCAATTTTTATATTAAAAGAGGACCCCAATATTAGGTGTCTACAGCTGCCCCTCTTTGTGCATTTTTCTAACTATTGGTTGGTTTACAAAAGTGTGTTTCGTAAACCTGCTAATAGTTAGGAAATGTCCAAAGACGTAGACACCTGCTTCTGCAAAACCTTTTAAAGTATCAGTGGCCTAAAAACAGGTTATCCAATCAAAAGTCTAAAAAAGACACCTAAAACATACTTTCCTATACGAAACTCTAAACATGCTTCTAAATGAAATTCTAGACAGAGACCTAAACAAATTTTCTGAACGAAACTCTAAACAAAGACCTAAGCAGGTTTATACGAAGCTCTAAACAGAGACCTAAACAGGTTTTCCCAAAATGAAACTCTAGACAGTCACTCAAACACAAGTTTCTAAACGAAACTCTAATCAGAGACCTACACATGTTCACTTAAACGGAAATTCTAAATAGAGACTTAAGCAGGTTAACTTAAACGAAAACTCTAAACAGAGACCTAAACGAAAGTTCGAAACAGAGACCTAAGTAGGTTTACTTAAATGGAAACTCTAAACGATTCCTAAGCAAGTTTTCTCAAATGGCAACTCTAAGCAGAGACCTAAGCAAGTTTACTCGAATGAAATTCTAAACAGAGACCTAAGTAGGTTTACTTAACTGGAAACTCTAAACAGAGACCTAAGTAGATTCAAGTGGAACTTTAAATAAATACCTAAGCAGGTTTCCTTAAACGAAACTCTAGACAGAGATCCTAAGCAGGTTTTCTTAAATGGAACTCTAAGTAGAGACATGATCAGATTTTTCTAAGGCGAGACTATAAAGAGGGACCTAAGCAGGTTTGATTGAACGAAACTCTAAGCATAGACTTAAGCAGGTTCACTTAAGCGGGAATTCTAAACAAAAACCTAAGCGGGTTTGATTAAGCGAAACTTTTAAACGAAGACCTAAGCAGGTTTACTCGAATGAACTCAAAGCAGAAGTCCTAAACAGGTTTACTTAAACGGAACAGAGACCTAAGCAGGTTTGCTTAAACGGAAATTCTAAACAAGGACCTAAGCAGGTTTGCTTAAACGGAAATTCTAAACAAGGACCTAAGCAGGTTTAATCAAACGAGATTCTAAGCGGGGAGCTAAGCAGGTTTTCTTAAACAAAAATTCTAATGAGATTCTAAACATAGACCTAAACAGGTTTCCTTAAATGAGATTCTAAACGTAGACCTAAGCAGGTTTACTTAAATGGCAACTCTAAATGGGACCTAAGCAGGTTTACTAAGATAAAGACCCTAAGCCAAGAGAAACAATCCGTTGCGAATGAATGATTCATGATGCATGGAATGCTATTGTTGTTTATTTGTTTTCTTTTCTTTTCCTTTTCTTTTATTAAAAAGTTCAAGATAGCTCGATGCTTCCCTTGTTTTTGCTTTTCTCTTTCTGGTGTAGTAAACCTCCTTTTTTCCTCAATTGATGCCCCAAACATCGACAAAAATTGCTCTAATCAAACGCAATCTTTTCCTTGAAATGCAAACTTTATCAGTTTCTTGTTTAATTCCACTCTCGCCTTTTGGTGATGAAAGTAGACTTATGTTTTAACTTGATAACCCTTTTGCGATTGAATATCATTCACAACCATGTTTATTTAAATATGCTCAATCGATGCCATAATGCAAAATTCAAGTGTTCCTTCCCATGAGAATCATTTAGAATAGAGATTCATATATAAGAAATACTATTATATATTAGTAAAGAAGAAGAGATGTATACAATAGAGTGTACTCAAACAATACGGTTCACAATATAGTATATAAGAAATAAACAGGGTGGATCTCATAACGATGAACACTTCGACGATTTTGAAGTATGGACAATTTTCTGCTTTTCGATTAGACCTGTGTGTAAGCTTTTGATTTTTTAGTCATCCTTGATAGCTTCCGATTGCTGACTCACCCCTTCGACCTCACGATAAGATTGAGCAAGTTGTTAATGCCTTTCCAACCTCTACTTGAGCTGTTCTTCACATATTCGCCACTTGAACCACATCCAGGCGCCCTTTGCGGGTTTTCAACCTAGATCTTCTTCTTTTCCAGCCTCCGTTTGAGCCGCCTTTTATAGGTTTTCAACTCAAATGACCCCCAAGTCCGATAGGCATGCAGGGCAAAAGGGAGTTTTTCATGCCAATCTTTGTAGGTCACCGTCATCTTCTCTACAATCTTCTTAATATTCTTGTTGGCTGCCTCCACCGCACCGTTCATTTTGGGTCTATAAATGGTTGAATTATTGTGTGCAATCTTGAACTGCTTGCAAGTCTCATCTATCAAGCCTTGATTCAAATTGGATGCATTGTTTGTAATGATCCTTACTCGCAACCCATACCGACAGATAATCTCTTTCTTGATGAATCTGGTAACCACCGCCTGAGTTACGCTTGAGTACGAAGCTGTTTCGACCCACTTAGTGAAGTAGTCAATTGCAACTAGTATGAATTTGTGTCCATTCGAGGCCCTGGGGGTGATAGCTCCGATTACATCTATACCCCACATCGAAAACGGCCACGGAGCTGACATGACATGCAATGGGTTCGGAGGCACGTGAATCTGATTCGCATAAATCTGGCATTTGTGACACTTTCTAACATATTTTATGCAGTCAGTCTCCAACGTCAACCAAAAGTAACCCGCCCTCATGATCTGTCTTGCCATTTTGTGTCCACTGACATGGCTCCCACATGATCCTTCATGTACTTCTTCCATGACCTTCCTGGCTTCCACGGAACCCACGCATCGAAACAATGTCTGATCACGACTCTTCTTGTATAACACTTCTCCATTTAAAAGATAACCCATCGATATTCGCCTGATCACCCTTTTGTCGTTCTCAGTTGCACATTCTGGGATATTTCTGATGTTTGACATACTGCAGAATATCATGATACCACGGGTTTCCATCAGGCTCCTCCTCTATGCTCATGACATGTGCTGGCAACTCATTCAACCTCATTTCGATAGGTTGGATATCCATCCCTCCACCAATTTTGAACATGGCAGCCAACGTAGCTAATGCGTCAGCCAACTGGTTTTCTTCCTGAGGTAAATAATGGAAGGAGATCTCTTCAAATTGCTCCATTAGCTCCAAAATGTGCTCTTGATATGGAATGAGCTTAAAATCTCTGGTTTCCCATTCTCCTTTCATTTGATAAACCACCAGAGATGAATCACCGTAAACTTTTAACACCTTGATCTTCCTTTCAATTTCCATTTGAATACCGAACACGCATGCTTCATATTCTGTGATGTTGTTCGTACAAGGGAAGTCTAGCCTTGCTGTGGCTGGGTAGTGGTCTCCATCTGGTGAAATCAACACTGCACCGATACCATGCCCCAACATTTTGGACGCTCCATCGAAATATATTTTCCATTTCGGAGACTCTTTCGGAGCTTCTTCTGTATTCATCACTGCCATGAGATCCTCCTCAGGGAATTCAAACTTAATAGGCTCATAATCGTCCCTTGCCCAATCTACTAAAAATTCTGCCACTGCACTCCCTTTTATGGCCTTTTGGGACACGTACACAATGTCATACTCTGATAACAATACTTGCCATCTTGCTATCCTCCCGGACAAACCAAGTTTCTCAAAGATGTATCGTAGCGGATCAAGCTTGGATACCAACATTGTGGTATGGTAAAGCATATATTGTCTCAACCGTTGAGCTGTCCATGCTAGCGCGCAATACATTTTTTCCAAGGAGGAGTAATTGGACTCGTATTCGGTGAATTTCTTGCTCAGATAGTAGACTGCATACTCCTTTTTGCTTGACCCATCCTGTTGTGCTAAGACACAACCCATGGACTTTTCAAATACTGTTACGTGCAAAATCAAAGGCCTTCCGCGCTCCGGGGGCATCAAAACCGGTGGATTCAACAAATATTCTTTCACCTTCTCAAATGCGGCTTGACATTCACTATCCCACTCACCTGGATTACTTTTCCTGAGTAGCTTAAAGATGGGATCACATTTCGCAGTCAGCTGTGATATGAATCGAGCTATATAATTCAACCGCCCAAGGAATCCCCTTACTTCTTTTTGAGTTCTAGGCGGAGGCAATTTTCGTATAGCTTCAACCTTATCGGGATCAACTTCTATTCCCTTTTGGCTTACCACGAATCCCAATAACTTTCTGGATGTTGCCCCAAAAGTGCACTTTGCTGGGTTTAGTTTGAGCTGATATTCTCTGAGTCTTTGGAACAACTTCTTCAAATTCGCCAAATGTTCCTCTGGCGAGCGAGCCTTGGCAATCATGTCATCGACATACACCTCTATCTCCTTGTGCATCATGTCATGGAATAAAGTAACCATTGCTCTTTGGTAGGTGGCTCCTGCATTCTTCAACCCAAAAGGCATGACTTTATAACAGAACGTCCTCCATGTTGTCTTCTCCTTATCTTCGGATGCCATCTTAATCTGATTATACCTGGAGAAACCATCCATAAAAGAAAACAACGAATGTTGAGCTGTGTTGTCCACTAGTATGTCTATATGAGGTAATGGGAAATTGTCTTTAGGGCTGGCGCGATTCAGATCTCTGTAATCTACGCACATCCACACTTTTCCGTCTTTCTTGGAAACTGGAACAATATTGGCTTGCCATTCTGGGTATCTGATCTCTTCAAGGAACCCAGCGTCGAACTGTTTCTTAACTTCTTCCTTGATTTTCAAGAGCATATCCGGCTTCATCCTTCTCAATTTTTGCTGCACTGGCTTGCATTCTAGCCTTATGGGCAACTTGTGAACTGCTACCGAGGGGTCCAATCTTGGCATGTCTTGATACGACCAAGCAAATACATTAGCATACTCTCTAAGTAATTCTACTAGTTGTTGCTTATCTTCTGGAGTCAAAGTAGTGTTGATCTTCACTTCCTTCCTACATTCTTCAGTACCCAAATTTATCAGTTCAGTGGCTTCTTTATGAGGCTGAATTTGTCTATCTCCTTGCTCAATCAATCTCATGAGGTATGAGGGTAGCTCTGAATCATCTGCATATTCCTCAGTCGAATTATTGTTACACACAGGCCCATCAAAATCAGTTGCAGATTTATCTGGTTCATCTTTGCATTCATCGCCAGTTGGCCCGAGAAAGAGATAACAAGATATATATATATATCTTGCTATCAATCAATGGGCAAGAGACAAATGTGAACGAGTGGAACAAATGAAAAGAAACTTGAATATGCATTCGATTTTCATTACTAGTCATAATAAATAGCACATGATTTAAATAACATCCATGAAAATGAAATTCAATCACATTTTAGGTAATAGTCTTTAGAAACTTTGATAAGCCTATGGAAACTTTGAAAAGGCTATTACATTTCTTCATTGTTGATAAAAACTGGAAATTCGAACTCAGTCCAACTGTCCATTTCTGATCCTGGCTCAGCGGGGTAGATCCATGGGCACCTATCATCTGATCCATCTTCGACTGCGTTAACTAATAAGTCATGTAGCTTTCCTTCTACAGATAACATCTCAGTGGCTCGTTGAAGGGAATTCATTTTGTCTGATGGGTTCACCCAACCGGCTGACCTGAAAGTGTGATACAGGGGAGGGAACTCCATCTTGCCCCCTTCATAAGGTTCTCCTCTAAGCTTAGCCATCCTCATCTGTTTCTTCTTTTCCATAGCTTCCACCTGATCCTTCCTTGTGGGCTTGTAACCCAGATCGAATGTAAAGTTATATTTTGGTGAGTCTCTTCCCCAAACCACATCCAGTTTTCCATCCCTTTCCTATCAACTGTTTTATCAGCATTATCCAATTTTTGGTCACAAGTGGCTTAGGCAACTTTCCCCCTTCCTTGACATGGGTCAGCTCTGCAACTTCGAATGAGCGGAAGGAATCTTCTAGACCCTCTTATGTTGCTTCAATGTATGGGGCATTGTGAGTTTGTGCAGCCATGATGTCTTTCTCTACCTTAATCTCTATCAACTTATTTCCTACTCGGAATTTAACTACCTGATGTAGAGTAGATGGTACTGTTCCAGCCATATGGATCCAAGGCCTCCCCAACAAACAAGAGTATGAAGGGTTAATGTCCATCACTTGGAAAGTCATCAAGAATTCCACTCCTCCGATCTTCATCTGGAGCTCAATATCACCCCTTACTGAGCGAGTTTTTCCATCGAAGGCCCTCACCATCATGTTGTTTGGCTTGATATGGGAGAGGTCTACCAGTAGCTTATCTAATGAGTGATAAGGCATAATATTCAAGGCGAACTGTTGTCAATCAGCATTCGACCAATGTGGAACCCATTACATCTAGCCGATATGTACAGAGCTTTCAGACTGTTTCTTCCTCCGGGCGGGATGTCCTCGTCAGTGAAGGTGATATGTCCAGCCGTGATGCTCCCCACGATATGATCCAAGTTATCTATCGTGATTCCCTGGTCCACATATGCTTGACTCAACACCCGCAGAAGAGCTTTACGATGCGCCTCTGAGTTGAGTAGCAGAGATAAAATGGAAATTTTAGCGGGCGTTTTGTTCAATTGGTCCACCACACTGTATACACTGTGTTTTATGATCCTGAGAAATTCACAAGCTTCTTTTCCGTAAAATCTGACTTTCCCATTTCTCCTTGAGTAGATGATTGACCCTGTTCCAACTCCGCAGCTTTGTCAGCATGACATGCCTTCTCCAACTTTTCTTCTTTCTGTATCGTCTCCTTCACAGGTGGTGAATAACATCGACCACTCCTAGTCATGTTCCCGACCCCACTTAGGTTTGGCAAGTCGGCTTCGCCTTGTCTTTCAGCCACCTGGGGCGATAGGCTCACTTCATATTTCCAAGGCACACAAGTGATTGTTGTCATAGGTGAAAAGCCTAGGAGGATTAACCACCATTGGTGTAGTTGGATTCATCATGTGCTGCGGCATCATTGTGGGTACTTTTGGGATAAAGGGTTGCACTATCGGGAGTGTTGGTACAAATGGTGATGGTGGCAACCTAGTTGGTAAGGCGGGGACAAACAGTTTTGGCTTATACTCTTCCGTCACCATACTGACTTCTCCCACCGGAACTTCAAAGTAAAACTGAATCCTGGATTCATTCATCATCTTTTGAACAAATGCCCTGAACTCCTCGCAATGTTGGATGGTGTGTCCTTTGTGTATGGGGCATTCTTCACCACTAATATCACCATCATATTGCCCTGATTCCACCAAACCAGCTTTTACGAAGGCTTTGTACACCACCGCCATAGGAGTAACAACCCTACCGACATCTCTCACCACAAATTCTCCACCGTATACAGTCCCAACTTGCCCCCCGTTATGGTTAGGTAGTGGATTTCCAGCGGCATTCGGTTGTGCTGCTTTTGAGAAATTGAGTTTTCCACCCTTCATCAGGGCTTGCACCTTTCGCTTCAATCTCATACAATTTTTCGTCGAATGTCCTTGAGCTCCACAATGGAATTCACAGTAAGCATTGACATCGTACCACGTCGGGTAAGGAGGCTGTAGAGTGTGAGGGTATGGTGTGCATCAGATCAGATTTTGTTGCACTAATTGAGGTAGTAGTTCTGAGTATCTGTAAGGGATAGGGTCGATTGGCTCCCTGACTGGGCGTGGAGCGGCCCTTGGAGGATTGAGTTGGTTGACAGGTTGTGGGGGAGCTATGGGCTGAGGATTTGGTGATTGCGGTCTGTAAGACGGGCCCCCTATATTGTTGACTGGTTGGTAAGAATATGGAACTGACGTTGGTGGACGGTAGTAATTGATCGGGTTTTGGTTATACTGCAAGTGATTGTAGGTATGGGGTGGATAATAGGGTCTGATGGGTACCTGGGGCTGATATCTCGCTTGATTGACGTTATTGACCTCTTCTCTCTTCTTCCCAATTTGTCCCCTCTTGACTTCATCCGGAACAACAATCCTCCCTGATTTGATGCTATTGTCCAGTTTTTGCCCTATCACCCCGATCTTTGCGAAGGGTTCAGATGCCAAGTTGAACAATTTTTCGAAAAAAAAAACAGATTTTTGGGTATCAATGAAAAGACCAAAAATCTCCTACTCCTCTATTCGTGGCCTGACCTGAGAAGTCTTATCTCTCCATCGTTGTGCAAACTCTGTATAACTCTCGGTAGGCTTTCTTTCCATGGCTTTTAGGGTTTCCCTAGATGGGGCTAACTCAACCAAATACTTGTATTGGTCAACATTTGCAAGATCATCCCACGAATGGATACGATGCCTGTCGAGCTGATTATACCAGGTGGAAGCTGTCCCCGTTAGGATATCTTGAAAACAGTGAATCATGAGTTTCTCATTGGTTGCATAAGGTCCCATCTTCCGGGTGTAACTTCTCAGATGGTTGTGTGGATAATCCTTAGTCTCGTCAAACTTCTCAAATTCTGGGGCCTTGAATTTCGGAGGTATCACTAGCCTATCCACCAATGACAATTCCGAGGTATCTATAAGACTATAATAGCTACTAGATCCTTCCAACCCACGAAGTCTTTCCTCTATTAAGCTCCATTTGTGTTTGTTGTCCTCAGTCAAATCAATCTTCTGGGATCCATCTGCCCCCGTCAAATCAATGGGCTTTGTAGCCGCTACGCTTGGTTGGTACAGATAAGAGTAATCCTGTAAAGGCACAGATGCAGTATTGATTCCATAATGAAATGCCGGAGGATCAGATGGTCCAATTCTGACACCCTGGTGGTGCCTCGGTGGACGGGGAACGAAAGTCCCAGCTGCTACCCCCGACAATGGTGGATAAGCAAATTGTGTTCCACTGGATATCCACAGATTAACTTGCGCCATGTTGGCATGTCCGATCCCGAGCCCAGTCAGTCCCGAGCTTTCCCCAAGGTCGGCTCTTGTTGGGTATTCCACCTCCTGAGTGTTATCTGCCACGACTTTCCCTTTTGTAAACTGATGCATCATTCCCAGTAGCTGCTCTATCTTGGCATTCATCGCCTCCTCTCGGCGTTGTGCTTCTTCATTTCTGCGCTTGAGTTCTTCATCTTTGCGCCTGGTTTCCTCTCTCAATTGCTGAATTTTCGTGGCCTGGTCGTGCATCTTTTTGGCCTTAGATCTGGTATTGTATTTCTGGGTTTGCTAATATATCTTTCTGGGTGGAGCTATCTTTTTTACCTGAATTTATTTTGGTTGTTAGTAATTAATCTTTATTTATCAAGTTTTTCAAGATTTTTAAGGGCGTGGAGCCCCTCCACGACTTGCTAGGAACTTTCACAAGTCAAAAGCGTGGCCATTTACAATTTTGTTAATAACCAGGGCTCTTGTCCTTATGCAAATGATGCAAATGAATGTTATGATGCATGATCCTACTGAGTCATCATTCAAGATAGAGGAAGAGAGTTGGGATTTCCTGGTCTTGAAATACAATAACTGCATATTCTTCATTAATAGAGAGCATCTTTAACCACACATCATTGTTCTTAAAGCGAGAATAATTTAATTACAGGTCATTGTCTTAAACTGAAACTTGAATCAAGAATACTTGTACAGGCCTTGAATTGTTCACAAATAACATTGTCACTAGAATACTACTTTATTACAAAAGATTCAGTACTGCTGTTTTCCCACGAACTGTTGGAAGTAGGCGAGAGCTCCATTACACTGGCCGATGGTGTTTTCCAAGAAGTCAGCTACCGGCTGAAGGCGCCTGTCGAATGGTGCCACGCACGGCAATATATTCTCAGCCAGGTCCTTGATATCTTATGTTTGTTGCAGCCCAATTTGGATCTTTTCTAGCAAGAAGCGAATCTGATCACACCTCTCTTGATAAGCCCTTTGCTGAGAAGATCCTTGCTCCCTTAGGTCATACTATTCGGCTCTGAGCTTCCCATATTGCTCCTCCAAGTTCCTCAGCATTCCATTCACTTTTTCAAATTCTTTCTTATTCAACCTAGCTGCCTGCTTGTGAAACTCTAAGTTTGCCTCTGCATGTGCTCTAGATGCTTCAGCCGCCCTTACCTTGGCCCTTTCTACCTCCAGTTCACTTTGGGCCCTTTCCCCTTCCCTTCTGACCTTTCTCAAGTCGCGGTCTAGGGTTTTCACCTGCTGATCTCTTGTAGAGCACTCTCCTTTCTCAAAGTCTAGCCTCTCTTTGAAATATCTTGTTGCGAGTTAGCTAGCTTTGTTCCTCTTTGTCAACCTCGCCACTTCTTTGTATTCTATCTTAAAGTCCCCTTCAAGCTTCTGATTCTTAGCTTCAGCTTTTTCTTTCAACTTCTTCACATCTTTGGCTTCTTCCTCTGCTTCCTTCAGCTTTGCTTCCATCTCTCTGGCCTTTCTTTCCGCCTCCTCTTGTTTCAACATCAGTTGTTGGTTAACTTCTACTAGTCTCTGGGCTTCACTGCCATTTCTTTCTCTTTCATACTGGATTGTCAATCTCATAACTATGTTTTTCATTTCTTCACTCACTGCGGCATTAGGATCAGTGGGAGGAGGCACCTTAATATCTTTCACCCTCTTGCGGTGCCAATCCGGGTATTCCGGTGTCACCCGAGTAAATCTCCCGAATTTCTTTACAAAGACCATATGCCTGAGTGTATTCCTGAACTCCTGGGCCCTTTGCTTGGAACGGTCTTCCCCATACTCAAAATCGACACTGTTTAACCCATGAGTAGCTGGAATGTAACTAGTGACACCCCATAACCCAAACAAAGGCACCCATGGTTAGGTCCACAGCAATAGGCTACAAAAATAGGATGGAACCACGGTGCAACCCAGTTAACCTGGTCCGCTTTGAGAGTCCCTAGAAACTTCATCCATTGTCCCTTAGTCTTACCCACGGGCCATTTTCTAGCAAGGAACTCTCGGATTGGGTTTGCTTCTTCCCAAGATGGATTGGCAGAGTAAAGTGAGACTCGATACATTCAAAGTGTCCTTTGAACCAAATAGTCAGCAACTGTGCACAACCTTTAAATCGTCCCCCTTTTAACCGATAGTGATTAAGAGACCTGATAGTTTCTGCTATAATTGCGGGGACTGAATTATTCCCCCTTTTGATGGCATCCACTAGATGGATCACGTATGAGTCCACCTGTCCCAATGCTTTAGAAGAGACTACCATTCCATATACCAACACTGCCATGATATCTTGCCCCTGAGGAGTGTTCGGGTTCTCCCTCACAAATTCTATAAGACATTGTGCTGCTAGCCCATCTGAAAAACCCTTGCTCTTCCAATACTTATCATACACTACCCTTTGCATACCCATGAGATCTGCTAACACTGATATTGTTGTGGACTTGTTTCCTCTCATAAAGACTCTGGAGTTTTCATCAATGGCCTTCAGTCTCAATAACTGGGCATACTCTTCAATAGTCGGGACCATATCGACTTCATTATATGTGAAGCATCGATAAGAGCGGTCCCAATATGGTAGCATTCCCCTAATCATGTTGTCATCCACCTTTACTTTCAAAAGCTGTACCACTGCTCCATATTTTTCAACAACTCTGACTCGGTCATTTTCATCTTCATCCATAACTTGCGAAGTTCAGTGTACTCATTCTGCTTCAAGTCCAAGTGGACCATGTCTGGTACCTCCGTTTGAAAATTCTCGGACAGGTTATCTCCGTAGAGTCCCTGAGTTATCTCATTCCGGTGTTGGACGTGAGCTGGGTGACTGTCCCTTAAGTGCTCTGGGACAAATGACTCCAGGTTGTCCCTATCCCGCATCATCTTTCTCTACCTTAAATGATAAGTCAATCTATGATGCCAAGCCACAAAATGCAAAAAGAAGAAAACAAAGACAAAAGGAAAACACAAAAAGCAAGTTAGTATCATACAAGGAAAAAGAGTGCTAAAATTCAGACAAGTAATAATATACAAGTGCCCTTGGAATATCAAAACATTTTTTTTTATTTTCTTTGAAAATTTGAGCCTTGGGCTCTTATGGGCGGGGAGTCCATTTATCGGGGTAACGGGATTACCCCTTTTACGGTTCATTAAGAGAAGTAAAGATAGAATGAATGTTCCTTTCGTGCACCGAGTTTACCCTCACAGGTTTAGCTCTAGCTAGGTGGGATATCGCTCATGGTTTCTACATGCTGGGTGAGCCTTTTCACAGTTCTAAAGGCTCCCAGACTGTCCTTACTAACGCCTATTTAGGCTAGTAAGGCCCCCAATCCTCGCCCATTATAGGCTCACTAGAAAGGGTTCAGTCTAAGTGGAGGTTTTTCACTAAAAACCCGCACGGTGACTATTGTCACACGAGGGCTAGCTACTTTGCCTCCTCCTAAAAGGGTTAGAGCTCCGGTGTAAGCTCATGCATATGCAAGTGCAAGTCTTACTAGTGAGTGTGTGAAGGAACATACAAACCTTTAACATGACCCAACCCAACTACTAAACTACCCCTAAAGAAAAAATGTAAGTGATTAGACATAACATATAAATGTGTAATCAAAGCATGTAAATGTAAATGAGCATAAAGATAAGCATAAACAAAAAAAAATGCAAGCAAACAACCAATTAAAGAAACTCTAGCCAACTCTAAATTAGAACTCAGTTTAACTCTCTAGAAAAGATTCCCCAGTGGAGTCGCCAAGCTGTCGTGACGTTCAAGTCTGGGGACTCTGTCGAAACGACTTAAAAACGGGAGTCGCAATGATCCTTTTTTTACCTAGGTGTGATTAGTCACCTATCAGATTATTAAGTGTAATATCAATTTAAGCCTGGCGAAGGTGACACTAACCTAATAAACGGTCTACTTATCCAGAGTCTAAGGGTTCGGGAGTCTAGTACGCGTGGGGAAGGATCAGCACCCCCACAACGCCCGTCAAATTGACGGCACTGACTAACCTAGGTTTAACTCATGAGTTTCTATATTGGTTGTAATTATTCCTAAATTTTAAATGATTTAAAGAAGGTAAATCCTTTGTTTGATTTTGAAAACAAAGCTACACGATCACAAATGAGTTTTGTGTATCGTAAAAGAAAGTGTTTGGGATTCAAGAGAAATGACCGGACCCTTTGATCAATTCTTATCCCCATTTTTACTATTCGTTCCCTTCTGGATTCCTCATGAAAGGATTTTAAGAAAATCGGGTTAAAAATGACTCTATTTTGGAAAGAAACCGAAAATGGGAACTTCCCTTTCTTAAAAACTAAAAAAAATGTGGGAACCTTCCCTTTGAAAACAAAACTAGGTTGGTTTTTTTAATTTTGGAATTCCTTAAAAAAACATCCATTTTGATATTTTTTTAATCCTTTTATTTTTATATTTAAGTGTGAACATTCTTCTTAATTTTAAAATTTTTGATTTGAGTTCTTTTATTTAAGTTTGAAATTTTGAATTACCATTTAAAAAAAATCCTTCCTTTTAGTCCCCTTTTTTTTAGAAAACAAATTTTCATTTCTCTTTTTTAATTTATCTTTTTTATTTCTCATGACAAATTGCCCTTTTTAATGAAAAAATTAAGCCTTGATTTTTGTTAAAATCCTATTTTATTTCCTTAAAAAAAAGTTGACTCTAGGCTTTGATTTAAGCAAAATTTGAAGAGAACAATAACAATCACAAATCTTTTTTTTTTTTTCGAGTTTTTTGGAAACAAAGTGTTTCATTTTAATTTTTGAATTTTAATAACATGTATTAATTCTGGTCTCTATATGCATGAATGCACGTGATGCATGAATTCCGGTTAATGCAAGTTTTACCGAGTAATTATACGAGGAACACTGTCCGGGTGCCTTCCACTCATACTGGTAAGACCCCCATCCATATGTTCCAAGCCTAGGAACGATGAACTGAGACCGACAACAAGTGTCCAAGCCTCAATCAAGCATCCCATTATCGGATCATTTTAGTTAACTCGCATGACAATAATAAATTGCAGCAATTTATATGAAAATAAACGTGAATGCAAATGATTTTCTTGATTAATTATGAAAAACCTAATTAAATCTAAGTCTAATTAAATATTAAATAATCTAAATATATTATTAAAAGTTAACCCCAAACTAATAGATTAAACCTTATCAACGTCTTAAGAAAATTTAATGGTTCAAGAAATAATCATGAAGGATCAAATTGAAATAGCATGGCACATAAATTAAGGACTAATTTGAACAAAACAAGAAAAAGAGCACCAAACATGAAGTATTTCCAAAAGCAATTTACCTTACTAAACTAAGAAGTACAAACGACTTTGAAGCTCTTTTTGTTTTTTATTTCTTTTGCCTTTTTCTTTATTCCACTTTATTTCATGGTTCAATAAAAAGTAATCATAATTTTTTTAGCCTTCACCTTACTCTGACAAGCACTCACATCATATACCACTCAAAGTTTTAACAAATAAATATAATATAATAATAATGTAAAGGGAGATCAAATAAGGACATGATGAACTTGTCAACATCCAACCACCACATTCAATTAACGCATAAAAAAAATTCAAATGTAGCAAATCAGATTTTCAGGATAAGCCTTAGCAATATGTGGACCCTATGACACGACTTTCCCAATAAAAATGAATAAAGCATGGTAATTGGTAAGTGCAAATAAACAAGAAAAAGTCCAATAAATACCTAGCTCTTCACTATGTTCTCTGTTCTTTCTTCTGCTCACTGCTCCTAAAATACCCAAGTGCCTCCTTTTTTTTTATGTCCTGAAGGGAAAGGGAGAAAAAGAAAAGAAATACCAGTGTTTTTTTGTTTTCGGTTTGAAGAGGAAAAACTCTCTCTCTCTTGGAAACAAAGAGTTCCCCCCAGATGAAAAGAGGATTGGAAACCTGTCTTCTTCTTTCTTTTTTTGAACAAAAAAAAAACCTTTCCCCCCAAACCGTCCCCCATTTTTTACTGTAACTCCCTCTCTATTTATATTGTGAAAAGAAGCTAATCTGATGGTTGAGATTTTTTGGTACAAACTTAATGGAGGGTCCAATTTATTTGCAGGAAATCAAAAGAGACAAGAGACCAAGACCCAATTTTTGTGCTGATGGTCTTATGGTACCAATCAGCCTTTCATTAATTTCATTTGTTTGTTTGGTTTTCTGATGGAGTGTGGTTGAGGGAAAGAAATTGACTCACCAAAAATGGAATTTTCATTCTAGAGAAGAGGAAAGCATGGGTGGCTTTTCCCTTATTTCATTTTTGTTTTTTTTCCTTTGGCCTAAAGAAGAAAAAAAGAAAGTGGGCTTAAACAAGAGGTGGACCCGACTTTATTG
>AWUE01016115.1:0-17434 GCA_001974825.2 Corchorus olitorius | reverse complement strand
GCTAATTCTCTGTATTCAGTTCCAGCACCATTCAACGCATGGATCACCAAGTTCATCTTCACTAATCACTGTATTGACCAGAGCCAGCTCATCAGCTGTGCTCCTCAGAGTTTGAAAATACTCTGAAATTGACTTGCTACCTCTTGGAGTAGTCAACTTCTCTCTAAGAGACATCATTCTCGATCTCGATTTGTTGGCAAAAAGTTTATTCAGTTTTGCCCATGCATCATGGGAAGAAGTAGCAGATGCGAGATGTGAGACAACAGTCTCAGATGAGGAGGCAATCATGCCATGTAGAATCAAACGATCTTGCCTGAGCCAATGCTCGAAGGCTGGATTCGCAACCATAGTAGTTATTCCAGTTTTCTCAATTTCTTTCGGTGGACTAGGATTGGATCCATCTACATATCCTAGCAAATCAAAACCAATAAGAAGAGACTGAAATTGGGTTCTCCAGGAAGGGAAATTGTTGGTGTTGAGTTTGATTGGAAGGTGGGCAGCAGCATTGATGGTAAGAAGTGGGAGATTTTGGCTTGAGAGGAGAGAGCCAGTGTTTGTGGTAATCGAATTACTGGAGGACGACATGATATCGTGACAGAGATAGAGATTTGCAGAAGTGGAAGGGAGGTGGGTTGGGAAGGAAAAAAAAAAAAAACAGGAAGGAAAGAATTACTCGTTAGAGTTTAGAGAGCTCTGATACCATAATGAATGATAATTTGGGAAAAGAAGTCTATTCTGTATTGAATATTCAAAGGGTATAAATACAAGTATAGTGATAAGATAAATCTGATTTACAAATATTTAAACAGAAGTTAGAATTCTATTAAGGGTAAGGTTAGGCTAAGGTTATCTCTATCTATTTAGGATTTAAAATCCATATTCCCTCCAATAAATATTGCACATCGTCTGCAATCTTTATTTTCTTTACCTCCTACAAGTCAAGTTTAATTTCAGCCTAATATAAAGCAAACAAGCATGAGAAGGCATTAGTTAAATAACTTATACTATATATAATTACCTTATGTTTTATTCTTTGACGATACCAGTCAATATGAACCCCAGCAATCTCAAACACGTCAAGCAACACCAACGCATGAGACATTACTCGTTTCCTATACTTGCACATTCGAATGCTGTTCTCGTCTTTGCCTATAAATTTTGTCTCTTGATCAATTATTGATCGGATTTCCCTGATAAAGCATTGTCGAATGGCCATACTTTCAAGATCATCATAGGGCGATCTTGTTATTAACTTTTCACGAGCCACCATTAGCAAAGCAGCTAACTCAACTAGCTTTCCGTCCTTGGCATATTGGCAAGTAATTGGCTTAACATCCTCTACTTTATATGCATGTGACCTGATATTCTCCAATAACTTGTTCTGTTTCATGTAATTAACAATTCATGTCAGAGAATTAAATAATGCCAATTCAACAATTAGCCTAATTATGAATTATTACAAAGACTTGAACGTACCAATTCTGGAAAGCATAATATATACACCAACTTGAAGATGGATTTTTCCGGTCTCCAATCCTCGAAATATTGATGACGACTATAAAAGAGAATTGCAATTATAGTACAAGAGATTAAAATACTAAAATTGTTAATTAATACAAGAGATTAAAAATGCTAAAATTAAAGTACTTGATCATTTCCACTTTAACTAAATAGGCATGCCATGGACATAAGGATTATTGCCAAGTCATTGCCAACGAATGAGAATAGAATAGAATATAATTATACCTACAACTACAAAAGAAAGAAAAAAAAGAGTTTACTTTCAAAATTACTTACCTTAGATTTTCAAGGGCTGCAGCAAGTGAATTCAGCTGATCATCATCAAAGTTGATGTCTTTTTTGTTTTGAAGATCAATGTTGATGAGGTCTGTGATGAAGGAAGTCGCTGATTGTGGCTACAACAAAAACATAAAAGTTTGATTTTGATAAAGTTTGGAATTGAGAAATTTTAAAAACCCAATAAAGAAAGCTTATTAATAAGCTTGGTACAAACTACAGAAAGATATCGTAATTACCAGATGCTCCAGGGTGTCATCCATTAGATCAAGAGGCCGAGACGTCTTTTCCAGCTTCAAATAGTATGGAAGTGTGTCGGTTAAGAATGTCACCAGCTTCTCATAG
Organism: Corchorus olitorius; assembly: GCA_001974825.2. Taxonomy (NCBI): domain Eukaryota; kingdom Viridiplantae; phylum Streptophyta; class Magnoliopsida; order Malvales; family Malvaceae; genus Corchorus; species Corchorus olitorius. The sequence continues at coordinate 15,292 of AWUE01016115.1, read as the reverse complement.
AACCGCTCCGTCGACGGACAGCTCGGCCATGCTTTAGTTTAAGAAGAAATTATCATTATAAAACAAGACATTTTCCAAACAGACACAATATATGTAGTAAAAACTGAACATGCAAGTGCCTTACGGAAATTAACATTATCATTTGGCAATCCACTTTCTCCATGAATCTTGTGAACATGCAAGTGCCTATCCAACCTCCCGCCCCTACCGAGAAAAAAAAAACGTTATGAGAAAATGAACTAAAAGAGGAAAAAGAAAATAAAATTGAGAAAATATGTAATATTGAAGAGGACCTTATTCAATCTTTGTGTTGTTCAGTTATTATTACATTATAATCTTCAAAAGTCAAGGTGAAACCGGCATTCTGAAGCAAACTCACTATATCTTTGGCTACTTCTTGTTCGTCTTCAAAGTTATCTGCCCGATTATACTGCTTCAAATTCAATAAGAGACATGAATGAGGACTTATAATGTTGGATCATTAAACCATATATATAATTAAATTTGTTAGAAGAGATCACTTCACTTACACCAAGTTGGTGCTCCTTAAGGTAGGTCACGATTTTATTACCGACCCATTCACAAACTTCAAGCAAGAACAACTGAGACATACTCAGAGCTAGTTTGTGCTTTAACTTCCTAAGACTTGAATCGCAGTAATCCAAAATATCAGCTTCATCAATTTCATCAGTTTTATAAAGATTGGGGCAGTAAGCAACGCTTGTTTGGGTAGCTTTTAGCAACGAGATTTCCCCCAAGAGGTATTGACGAATGGTCATGCTTCCATCTGAACCACCGAAAGGAATTGGTTTTGTAATTTTCTCAGGAGCTGCTAATATTAAGAAAGCTAACTCAACAACTTTCCCTCCCATCACATAGTTATCAATTTCCTTATCAACTTCCTCTGTACTATCAACAAGCAAACGAACAGCTTCCAATCGATCACTCTGCAGCATTGACATTTAAGATATATATCCCACTAATAAGCTGTCACAGTAAATAATTAATTACACTTGCCTCATATCTTTCTAATACAATTAAAAAGTTTATGTTAATTACTAAAGATCAATTAAAATGAGAAGACCACAAATTCTATATAAGCACTATATGTTGAAAAGGCTTATCAGCTTTTTTGCCCCCTGAACTATTGTGTCAAGGACGTTTTGCCCCCTGAACTTTAAATAAGGAGATTTTCCCCCTTGAACTTCACAAATTCAAGACATTTTACCCCTAAAGGAGGAAGCAAATTGTTCTGAATTTGGAAAGTTCAGGGGGCAAATTGTCTCAATTTCAGTTTAAGGGCAAATTGTCCTTAGGCCCATAATTCAGGGGGCAAAAAGGCTAATAAGCCATATTGAAAATGCAAAAAAACACAAATTCAGAACGAACCGCATGACTCGAGACAAAGAAGAATGATCAGATGGAAGATGGAGTGTTTTGGAGTCCAACCCCAGTTATGGATATATGAACTGCAGAAAGAAGGGAATGTTGTAACCCGGATATCCCAAACTATAATCTACCAAATTAATCATGCAAGCGAAAGCAACTAAAATAATAAATCATCCACACAAGGCAAAATAATTTACGTGGTTCGGCACTGAACTTGCCTACGTCCATGGAGGAGAAGAGAAATCCACTAGTTATAGAACATTACATCAACACATAATTATCAATAACTCTCACTTAATCTCTCAACCCAATCTAACAATCAAACCTAAACCAAACCCAAACAATCTTGAACACTCTCACTCGGTCTCTATTTGAGCACTCTCGCTCGGTCTCTACAAACCAATCATCACATCTACCAAACCAATTACAATCACACACACCCATGAGGACCATCCTTTTGTCCTATAGGATGCCTCCACCCAAATCTAACCCTTAGACTACATCTTTTCTCCAAATATACAAAACTCTATAGAGAAACTCTGTATTCATACTAGCACAAACTTAGCCTCCAAGAATCCCTTTCCTACTAGGATTCTTGTTTACCAAGTCTTTTTGTCCACCAAGCAATATGACTAAAAAATCCAAATTCAAATCTGAATAGGATTTGAGTCAAAATCCTAACAATCTCCACCTTGACTCAAATTCCACCAAATCTTCAAACTTCAATCAATCTTCAAGGTCATGCATGGCTCCACCTACAACGAAAGTCCCCAGTCTTCAAGCAATCTTCTCTTGTGTGTCTTCATCTTCACTGCATCATCTTCAACTTTAAAATTCCGAATCCAATCTTGCTTTCCATCCAAATTTGAGCAATCTTCAAAACAATCATCAAGCAGCAAAATTTGGCAATCTCTCTACGACAACCAAATCTATCGAACCATATCTCGAGTTTGGGCTACCGGTCAACCTCCAATCCATTCAACCTGAGCTCTGATACCAATTGTTGTAACCCGGATATCCCAAACTATAATCTACCAAATTAATCATGCAAGCGGAAGCAACTAAAATAATAAATCATCCACACAAGGCAAAATAATTTACGTGGTTCGGCACTGAACTTGCCTACGTCCACGGAGGAGAAGAGAAATCCACTAGTTATAGAACATTACATCAACACATAATTATCAATAACTCTCACTTAATCTCTCAACCCAATCTAACAATCAAACCTAAACCAAACCTAAACAATCTTGAACACTCTCGCTCGGTCTCTACAAACCAATCATCACATCTACCAAACCAATTACAATCACACACACCCATGAGGACCATCCTTTTGTCCTATAGGATGCCTCCACCCAAATCTAACCTTTAGACTACATCTTTTCTCCAAACATACAAAACTCTATAGAGAAACTCTCTATTTATACAAGCACAAACTTAGCCTCCAAGAATCCTTTTCCTACTAGGATTCTTGTTTACCAAGTCTTTTTGTCCACCAAGCAATAGGACTAAAAAATCCAAATTCAAATCTGAATAGGATTTGAGTCAAAATCCTAACAGGGAAGAATTTTATAACAACATATATACTGTGGCAATTTACTAAGTAAATATGCATGAAGAAGAAGAACTAATACCTTCTTACTGAAAGAAACAAATTCAGAGGAAGCATTTCATGGTTTTTTCTCCAGGTGCAAAGCATCTGAGGTCTGTTCGAGCACCATGACGGATCAATAAGTGAATTAAGGCAGGGCAAATTACATAGCCACATACGATATGCAATGGAGTTTTACGATGTTGTTCACTATTCATGATGAAGAAAGTATTAAGGTCAACGACTTTATGGTCAATTTCTCCTTCAAGCAAAGCTGTGACACATTTTATGGCTCGACTGTGGCATATCATATAAATAATTATTTGAGGGCAAACCTGGGACTTGTCCCACGTTTTCTTCATCATAGAAACAAACATATCCTTGTCGTCATACCCGGATAGATCTGGGAAAATGTGAGACCCCGACCCAATTAATGGTTATTATGATTGTTTTTGTGTAACTTTGGGCCTTATTAGTTTATTTAGCCCAATTAAGTATTAGTTAGTCCTTTAACCTAGCTATAAATTAATATTTATCTCATTAGAGTTAGAATATTGGTTTCAAGGGGAAAACGTGTTGAGATCTTTTGAAGGCTACTTTCCATTGTTTTCATCTCTCTTGAGTGCTCTAAGGTTAGTTCTTTGACTTTCCACCATTGTTGCATGTTAGGAAAGGGTTTTAGATAGACTAAATGTAAATTTCCGGTCACCGGCAGCTGGCTAGCGAGCCTCCGGCCACCAAATTGGTATCAATAGATTACTCTAACCATTATGAGTTCATAGAACTTGGAATCACTCAATTTGGTTGAGTGAATCAAAAATTATAGCAATTTTAAGTTAAGAACTCTAAGTTGAAAATTGTGATCAGTGACCCCTCTTTCCTTGCCAAAACCGGTAAATCGGAGGCCTTTAGAGGCCAAACTTATAGGGGAATTGTAGTAGGATGTAAGATCTGTCCATTGGTACCTTTCATACCTCCATAGGTGTTTTGAGGAGAGAGAACCGAAGCTCCAAAGATGGTTGGTCGATGGGACGAATCTAGAATTTCCAGATTTGTTCATGGAGAAGATGAACAGTGTTTCTGCAAAGCCCACTCTCGGGCAGATTTTGCGAGAGAGAATGTAGTCCACCCCTAGGTGATATGATATTGATTTTAGGGGAAATTGTTTATTGAAATATTTATGATTTTTATGTATTTTTCCATAATTTTCCAAATCACAAAATATTTTCTATGATTTATTTTCTTATGCAAAATGTAAGAGGAGAGTGTGACCTATTTCTAAAGATTTAAATTCCGAAATTTTTACAGAAATTCTAATTCCATATTATTTTATTTATGATCCATTACAATTGGTGTTTCACTTTCTGAAAATATTAAAATGTATTTTCCTAATGTTATTCTAATTTATGGAATTGTAGAGATTATGGAAATTGGATTTTTGCAAAGGTTTTCAAAAGGATTTCAACAATTCCCCAAAGGTGTTTAGGATTATGGGAGGGTAGATTGGTCATGCATCTTATGCATATTGTATTGTGTTGGTTTCTAATGCATAATTAATATTGTTAGGCTCTTAATTGTGCATTGTTCGTTGCAAGAATTGTGTTGTGATTGTGTGTGCTGATCAGGTAAGTGACCAGACCTTTCTAGTGTTTCCTAAGATTATATGTATTATAATTATATGAGTTATCAATTGTTTTCCTATAAATGATTTGAAGTGTTTTGTTGTTTTTAAAAGAGTATTGTTGTTTTCTTAAAATCGGATCGAGTATGCAAACGCAAATGTTTTGAAATTGAAAAGGTTTTGAAAGTGATTTGAGAATATGAAAATGTGTTTTAATGTCCTTGGATGGCTGTGTATAGTGGACCCGTACCTCAGGGGGTTAAACTGATGGTAAAGAGTGGACCCATACCACAGGGGGTTAAACTGTTGGTAAGAGTGGACCCGTGCCTCAGGGGGTTAAACTGTTGGTAAGAGTGGACCCGTGCCTCAGGGGGTTAACTGTTGGCTAGACTCGAGATCTATACCGTTAACAAATGATTGTGATTGTGATTGTGATTGTCATTGTGGTGCAGCCTGAAAAGAACAAAATGTTTATTGTGATTGAGCTAAAGTGTATTGTTTTGAAGTGAAAAAGTGATTTTGGTTTATCGTATATGGTTATATGAAAAGTATGATTTCTTATTATAGTAAGTATGATTTTATTGTACTTGATCCACTTAGTTAGATCTTGTTACTTACTGGGCTCTTTAGCTCACTATGTGGTTTATATGATTTTCAGGTGATGATGAGTAAGCATTGGGGATTGCATTGGGGAGAGTGATCGTTAGACGTTTAGCTTCCGCAATAGACTTGGACTTTTGGAACTTAGTTGAATTTCAATGATGTTGTTTAGTTGAGACTTGAAGATTTTGTTAATGTTTGGATATTGAGACTTAGTTCATTTTTGGACCTATTATACAATGTTGGACTGATAGCTAGCCTTACATGCTCTTGGAGTTTGCCTCATGAGTATGTGGCGTTGTTATGTTCCGAGCCTTGGGTTCGGGGCATGACATAAAATGTCATAAAATTTCATGTACTTCTCCTTTTCTTCAACAATCTGGTCGTATTGTGGGTAAGAGGTTTTGATTGATCTTATTATATTCTGCTTAGTTTCACTGTCACCAGCCATTTGACTGTTCAAAACAGATGTATTGCTGAAACCCACAATAATTCAGCTACTGCAAAATTTTTTTTTTAAAAAAAACAATGAGAGAGAAGAGAAGTAAGAACAACAATAGACTCCAACGAAGTAGGTAAAAGTTTATTAGGAAACAACTTAGAACAGTATAATACAATTATATTTAAAAATGATTTTATTAACCATCAAGCAGAGAAAATGATAGAACAAAACCAGGCTTGCTGCATGCTAAGCAACACAATAATCAGTCAAAAAATAAGTGTAACAACGTCCCATGTCGCAACAAGAGCCAAGCTTATCTCCAATTTTCGTCAAAATTCAAACTTGAAAATTTACATATATTCCTTTTATGAGAGAAGGAAAAAAAAGGTTAAAGGAATTCGCATTATATACAAGTAGCTTGCCATGTATTGTATATTGAGTCAAGCTATAGTATTCAAAAGTAGAGAAAGTGATATAACAAAACCAGGCTCACTGCAATTCCAAAACGACAAATGTTGGACAGATGAATACAGGTAACGTAAAATGATAAGCAGACTGCTTAAAGACATCTGACAAAGTGTTAAATGTTGATAGCATACTGAAAAGAGCATTATCATTTTGATAGTTACAATACGTCACTAATAGAAAGACACAATAAGCATAACATAAACTAATCCTAACAGTAATACTGCAATTAGTTACCTTAGGTTCAATGCTAATGCACACAATTAAATAGTAAACTCATATAGTCCATTAATCCAGTTCAACTTGGAATATTGTTACCTATGGACTATCATATTCGGACAGAGAGGAACAAAAAACGGTCTGCTACATACTCTGGTTAAATATCCAATCTAAAACCCAATAAACACCTAGAAAGCATATGACTTTCTTATTAGTTTTTGTTTCAAATGATGGGAATGATGCTCAAGATAGAAAATTTGCAAGGAAACAGCTCCGCTACAAACCCTTTCAGATGCTAAACATTAACCTAGAAAATGTTTGAAGGTAAGGAAAATGTAAAAACAACAAATTTGTGATAAAAGAAAGCATGCTTTTCATATTTACCTCGGTAGCTATCTGCAAGAAAACTCAAAGGGCTTGACAAAAGTAAAGACCTTCAGCTTTGATTTTCAAGGTTTGGTAGGTTCGTTTTTTTTTCCTCTTTCTTTGTTCTTTGCTTCTTCTTCCCCCGTTTGCTTTTTTTTTTGTTTCTTTTTTCAGAGCTTGGCTTATTGTGTTTCGAAGTTGATGAAAAGATTACACCAAAGAAGCTAATCAGCTATATTCTATAGAATTCCATGGATTTTTAAGGAATTGGTGTTTTAAAAACGCTTATTAGGGTTATTAGAGGTAAAACTAAGCGTCTGAGAAGCAGTCGGTATTGGGAGATTCATGCAAGAAGAATGGCTGATGTGTTGATGACATGTCTCTATGTTGAAATCAACCTTGGCTCGCCTTGTTTTGATTGAAGCTGTCTGGAGGATGGTTGTGAGAATGACGGAGAGATGGTTTTCCGGTCAGGTTAGGGAGGCTTTTGATTGGCGATCGAGTCTCTTTTCTGTTTTCATTAGTAATTTAAGTAGGAGAGTTTCCAGACTTTTGTTGTGGGATGCTTTTATGGATTATGGTAGAGTCGCAGACGTATTCATCCAACGGCGCAGCAGACAAATAGGATCGACTACTTTCGCGTTTGTTAGATACTGGAACGAGAAAGATGCTTTATTGGCTCTTGAAAATGCAAATCAGGGATACTTGGAAGGGGTTAGGATCAGAACACATGAAGCAATTGACACTAGAAGACAAGGAAGGGGAGAGAGAGGTAAGGCTCACATGGCTGTCTATAAGAATATTGACAGGAGGAATTCTACAGAAGCCAAGATAGATGGTAGGAGTTATATTGACGTGGTGAAGACTGGTAAGGATAGATCAAACCAAATTGAGAAGGACTGCTCTAGAGACAAAGGTGCGGACAATGAGCAGAGAAGGAATTCTGATTTAGGGGTAAGCATGGTGGTCGTTGATGGTGAAATGGGTAAACATTCTCTGACAAAATCAATATCACAGGCAGAGGTGGAGACGTTGGATTTGGATGTAGAGATAACTCAAGAGGAGATGAAGTGGCTGGAAAATTGTGTCATCGGTAGATTAAATCAGAATATAATGTTTGATCAAGTGAAAGAAACAGTGGCAGTTCTTAATTTGGATGCGGTGGTAATTCCGTTAAGCAATGTAATAATCCTATTACAGTTTCAAAATATGGAAGACGCTCAATCTTTTATTGAGCATCCTGGAGAATTCATGGATATTTGCTGCTCAAAATTTCATTTTTGGGATGATAGTGGTGAAGAGACCGTCAATGAAGTTTGGTTAAAGCTAGAGGGTTTTCCCTTGTTTCTGTGGCATCAAAATTTCTTCAAGGAGCTCACAAATAGATGGGGTAAATTCATCAAAGTCGCATATATCACTGTTGAGAGAAGAACTATGGTAGCAGCTTGGATTCTGATAGAGATTTGTGATAAAATAACGATTCCTTTGGTGGCTAGTGGAACGTGGAGGAGAAATAAATTTTCTATCAAAATTGTTGTTGACAATGGCTTCTCCGATGATGGAATTTCAGAAGACGCCGGAGTCAAGGGCTTTTCCGTTAATGAGTTGAATGACGACTGCTCGTGTTCTGGGGAAAAGACATTGGGTACTTCACCAACATTGGTAAATGAAGATGCAATAAATGAGGTTTCAGAGGAAGTGGTGTTGGAGACGGTTAGCAGAGGAGAAGTTGTGGACTCTATCAACAATAGAATGAATGTTGCATTGGAAGAGGAACTCATGTGTGGCGGCGGATATATTGCATATAACTTGGAAGTTTCACGAGATGAACGGATAAATAGAGATCAGGAAAGGGATTCAAATTTTGAATTAGGGCATGAACATGCTATAGTGGGCTTGACTCAAGAAAATGGTAATTCGGGCTCAAAAGAATTAGTGTGTATTGGGTTGCATGATGTTTGTTTGGATGGGCCTATTGATAGTTTGGAAAGTCAGCCTTTTACAAGAGGAAAAAGCAGGAATTATTGATACAAATTTCTGAAGAGGGGGAGACAACGCAGCCAACCGTATCTGGAACTCCGGTTGTCAACGATGCGATCAACAATAAGGGGAAGGACACTAGGAATTTTAGAACTTTGGAGGATATTGAAGAAGAGATAGAGGAAGATTGGTTCAACAATTTATTGGAAAAAAATAGAAAACGCAACAAGAAAGTTGATAAGAAAAAACAAAAGAAATCTAAGTCCAAGAAGCCGATGCAACAATTGGGGGATGCAGGTAGCCATTCACTCTCTGATGGTGATTTTGAAAATAGAAACCGTGTATTGATGAAGGAAGCTAAAGCTTCATTGGAGGTAGGAAAGTTGTTAGGGATTTCCTATGATTGTGATGAAAGCTTGATCTTGGAGAAATTTATATCAATGGAAAAGGAGGATAATGCTACTTAAAGAAGGTATTTTTTACCTAGCTTTGACGATTCTGATTTTTATGGTGTGCAAGTATGGTTGTTTTTGTTGGTTCTTTAAGTTTTATGTTGTGCTTTGACCTATTGAGCCTCCTTGAAAGTTTGAAATTTTCCGTTCAAATGAAGACATGGAGAAACCAAGAGATGTATATGGTGAAGCAGAGTTAGCTAAGACAGATTTGAAGTTTGGATAACTATGTGTTTGATGTATGGGGTTACCTTTTGAAGATTGAGTCAGCTGCAAGATCCCTTGTTTTTTTTTTCTTTTTCTCTTTGCTGTTGTTTAGTTGGCATATGTTCTGTTGGTTCTTAGCTGTTGTTTAGTTGGTATTTGTTCTGTTGGTTCTTATGACTGTGCTACTGTTGTAATGGTTCAGACTTCTTTGATCAATAAAATTCATATCTCATTTGCCTTTCAAAAAAAAAAAATAAAAGGTAAGTTTTCTTCTTGATTATTTGACAGAAATTAATTTTCCATAATTATTGGTCTTGCTTTCAAATTTCCACATCTAAGAATTTTTCTTTTAATTTTCCAAAAAAACATAATTAATCTATTTTTAAAATAAAAAATAATAATTGCTATTCAAAAGGTGGTTGTTCCATCGATCCATGTTTGAACCACACATGTTTTCTCTCCTTGTTAATTTCATCTCTGTTGGTTAATTTCTATTTGTATGAATTTTTCTATTAACTTAGTTATGGGATCTCAATACTGGAGTAGTCTTTGAATTTCAAGCATGTATTTATTCAGTTTTCTATATCTATATATAGTAATTTAATTAGGTCAAAGGGTAGTATTAATCTTTATTTAGCTCTTTTTGGTTCATTGCCCTCATCTGAAATCTATGGTTTTAGTATTCTTCCATTTTTAGTTTCCTAGCATGAATACTTACTGATAAGAACTTTTTTGGAGGGTGAAAGTTCATGGACTCAATCACAAATGCAAAGTTGACAAAATTGATCAACTTCTTTCCTAAAATAAGTTATGCAACTCTCAATTAATTTCTGTAAGATCCAAGGATTAAAAGCAAAATCTTTAGGAAACAGTTCAAGAATGACAACGAATAGATGAGAACAATTACCAACCCATGCAATAGAGAAAGCAAATTTCAGGCAAAAGACTTCCACTTGAAACAACTCATTACAAAAGACTGACTAGTGACTAGTCCACTTACGGCTTAATGCCCAAAATCCCCCTTGAAGTATCACAAGAAGGACATGTTGCCCCCTAAACTTTTTTGTGATCCAACTTTGCCCCCTGAAGTATGAAATAAGGACACTTTGCCCCCTGCCGTAACAGAATTCAGTCACGTACGTGCAGACGGGTCTGTTAACTTGAGGTTTTTTGGTGGCGTAAAATTTCGACGTCAACTAAAAAATGGGCTCCACCTAGATTTTTATCAATTTATGGATGGTAAAAAAGGTTGACGTGGGGTCCATTTTTAACTGGCGTGGAAATTCCACATTGGTAGACAACCTCGAGTTAACAGACCCGTTAGTCATGTGCAAGCACGTGACTAAATTCTGCTACGACAGGGATCAAATTGTCCTTATTTCATACTTCAGGGGGTAAAGTTGGACAAAAAATAGATTAGGGGGCTAAGTATCCTTTTTGTGATACTTCAGGGGGGATTTTGGGCATTAAGCCCGGTACTTCTCAACTGCTTCTGAAAATATATTTTTGCTGCATCCAGGGACGGAGCCAGAAATTTTGTTTTGGGGGGCGAAAGTCCTATAAGATATTATAGTGAAATTTGGTTTTAGTAAACAATGGAACAGTTATAATACTATATACTTGATAGTTTCTCTATCCTACAAACGTAATCTACGCATTTCTATATCAAAATCGAAATTTTCAATAAATTTCATAAATGGAATTTTCATTTTAGTTGAGATGACTAAAAATTAGAATTAATTTATTCGAACAAAACCTCGAGTTAAAAACTTCCTTTCACTACCTCTTTTATATGCAAAAGGAAAATTCTTATAATTTTTTATATATTAATAACTAAAATTTATTATAGGAAAAAGTTTAAGATAACAAACAAAGTAAAAAATAAATCTAATATTAGGTTGCAAAACCCACGTACAGTTTGAATGTGAGATCATAAAACCTTGAGGATCAGAGCATGCATATACAACCAGTTTAGGCAAAAACTCAAGTGTCTCCATGCTTCTAGTTAAACTCCTAATAATATGTAGCTAGACTAATTGATTAATTTGAATTACTCAAAAGTATAAAAACTAATTCTATATATAGTTAGATTGATAATTAATAGTTTAATATTACTAATACAAATAATCAATGGTCATTTAACTATAAATGAATCAAAATCATATAATCATGTTCATAAAAAACACCTATATATTACTTAGGGGGGGGGGCGAAATTGAAGTTCAATAGAGTTGCATAATAATAATAACATATCTATATATAGGCTTTCGGGAAATTTGGGGGGGGGGGGGGGGAAGGCCGCCACCCCCTAGCTCCGTCCCTGGCTGCATCTAGTTTTAGACTCAAAAAATGAGATTAACTTAAGAGAAATATCCAAGAATCATTGTTGCATGAATAAAATGTTTTCCCCCTCAACAAGCCACTGCAGATATGAACTATTTATCGTATATTTTAAAATACTAATACTTTGCCACGTGTTTCACACGTTGGGTTGAAGTTTTGATTGAAATTTATTTGAAGTTGCATATTGTTTAATATAATGTAATTTAATTTTGAAAAGATAAAATTTATCTAAAAATTACTTAAAAATTATTGAAAATAAATTTATCAATTTTTTGTTATGATATATTTTGTTACCAATTTTATCAATAACAAAAGTTATTAGATTTACAGTGGTTAGTTACTGAAAAATTATATATTTTATTGAAACCACCATATGTGATATATAGATTTCATCAACAATTGAGACTATCAAATTTATAGAACACAGTTAAAAAGAAGGCTATGTAGTTACGAAAAATGCTTTACATTTATCAACAAATCCAATATTATTTAATTATAAGTAATTTTGGTAACATTTAATTAATAATTAATAATTGATGTTAGCTAATTTTTCATTAAAGGTTATACGAAAAAAATGATATATGTGCCATTCAAAACTTTTCATTATACCATTTGTCAAATCATTCCGAGACATGACCTTTGATCATTTGTTATTCAGAATGAGTTACATTCTTACCAACGTGTTATGAAAACTTTTTGTAAACTTTTTTGCTATGATTATATTGCTACACGGGTGTGGAAACTATTTTACTTTAAGGTTATTAACAAATCGTTTTCACGAATTTAATAATCTTACATTCAAGGTAATTTCAAAAGAGTTTATATTTGATGCACTGACAGTGTATAGCTTCCATACACTATCAGTCATCCATAAGCTGCCACCTCATTAAAAAATAAAATGAAAATTATTAAGGTCCTTACTGATAAATATTAACAAATGATAATTTTAATTAATTAGAAATAATAGGTAATTAAACTGAAACCTTCTTTCTTTCCATCTCTACCCGTTTCTCTGCCTCTCCATCTCTCTCACCTCTCTCTCTACTGTATCATCATTGCTTTTCTCTCCAAAACAAGGCAAAGAGTTCAAGGATTTGACTTTCTTTTATCTTCTCACATGTTATTTGTGGCTTCCCTTGCCATACATTAAACTCTTTGGTTTTTTTTTTTGTTCAGATGCAACCTTTTCTTCCCTATCTAATTTGTTGTATCCTTTGTTAAGCCATTATAATATAAGTAATCCTTTCCTTTGAGTAATTGATAGGGTCATATGAATTTCAACATTTAATTGCTTGATTTGTTAATTTTCATCTTATTTTTTGTGATATACGTATGAACAATAAATGCAAAGAGGGGATGAAAAACGAAATCAATTAAAGCTTCATATCTGGAAATTGATATAATCAAAAGCAAAAATCAAAGAAAGAGCTAAATCAACGATGGCGTAAGAAATAACAACGAGAGGGTGAGTACTGAGGAAGACGACGATTTATAGAAAATAAGTTAAGCGATTTTTCCCAAAAGACACGGTAATTCTAATAACTGAAATCACAATTTATATTCAATAATTATTATTAAGGGCCTTGACAATTTTAATTTTTTATTTTAGTGAGGTGGCAGCTAGCGGATGACTGACAGTATATGGAAGCTATACACTGTCAGTGCATCAAATATAAACTCATTTCAAAAACTTTTCATTAAGTAAATAAATAAATAATGCAGGTTATTACTTTTAGTTATCTTACTTGAAAGTTATTAAAAAACTTTAAGATGTTACTATCAGTTAACTATAATGCTATCAATAAATTCAAAAACATTATACCTTTAGTAGTTTTATCATTTTTTTATCTAAAGTTATTGAAAAGCTATAAAGGTTACTTACAATAATATGATGCTATCAACAAACTCATCAACCTTACATTTTAAGTGTCTGTTTGGCCTAGTTTATTTTACAGCTTATATATTGAAAAAAAAAAGTTTCGGGCTAAACAGGGAAATGCATAAATGCTTTTCAGAACCACTTTTCAATTATTTTTGAGCTGAATGTCAGAAACTCCAAATTGAAACTTTTTCCAAATGGTTTTTCAGAAGCACTTATGTCAGTAGATAAGGCAGCCAACAACATTACTCATTACTCATGAATTTACCTATTTTTTTGTATAGGTTTTACCAAAAAAAGTTATAAAAATTTTTTTTAAAAAGAAGAAGTTATAATGCTATCAACAAAGTCGACAATCTTATATTTTCTTAATAAGCACCTTATTAATGAATTTATCCATTTTTAGTAATTTTAGTAGCTTTTCATCAATAATGAACATTACCAATTTTCTTATTAAAAGTTATTAAAATGGTGTAAGAAGTTATCAAATCATTATATTACTATCAAGAAATAAGTAATCTTACAATTAATTTTAGTAATCTTTTATCAATAATGAATGTTACCAATTTAATTATTTAAGTTTACCAAAAAAATCTATAAATGTTAATTAAAATGTTATGATAATATCAAGAAATTTAATTAGTAACCTTACAACTTTAGTAATTTTAGTGGTCTCATCAATAATGAATGTTACCAATTTTCTTATATAATTAAGGTTACTAAAAATTGATTTTGAGGTTAATATAAAATTGTAATGCTATCAATAAATTGAAAACCTTACATCCTTATCAACTTTAATAAACTTTCAGCAATGGTGAATGTTGCATTTTTTTTAATCTAAGGTTGCCAAAAAAATTCTTCTCAATATTTTTGAAAGTGTAATTTAATTATCTAAAATACTCTTTTCTCATAAAAAAAAATCTAAACTACTCTTTTAAATTAAAATTATAATTGACTTTGGCTTGTAATTGGTGGATGAGAGTTTTTAGACTCCACAACAGGTTAAGAAGTTGACATATACCCCATTTCTTAATTAATTATGAATATTCAATATTCAAAACTATTTACTAAGTGTGTGTTTGATAGCTTTTTCAAGATTACCATGGTGATCTAATCACCAATGTGATCTAATAGATGGTGATATTAAATCACTATGTTTGGTGTGACAATGAAAATTCATGGTAGTTTTAGATCATAATGTTTGATATAAATAAGAAAAGAGAAGATAATAAATGTAAAACCACCAAAATAACCTTATTTTAATTAACTCTCTTATATTTTAAAGGATAAATATGTAAAACATAATATTTAGAGATCACTCCAAGGGGGTGATAAAACTTTCTCATCCTTTATAATGTGTATCAGTAATCTTAGCTTGGCAAAAAAAAAAAAAGGTAATCTTACCAAACCAGATTCCCCACTCGGTATCTAAAATTTTGCTCTGACTAATCCGGATTTGACCCGCGTTGCGCACCTGAATTTGATGGATAAGTCTACCAACACGGAGTTGGATCGAGCAGTAAGCGATTACAAATTTTATTATTGTTTACAGAAAAAGCTACAAAAGTTATTAAAAATGTTATGATACTATACATTCAGTAACCATATACCATTAGCAATTTTAGTGGTCTTTTATCGATAATGAAGGTTACCAATCTTATTTTCTAATTAAGATTACTAAAATAGAGGTTATTAAAATAATTTATGATGGTTATCAATAAATTCAATAAAGTTT
>AWUE01016112.1:0-66822 GCA_001974825.2 Corchorus olitorius | reverse complement strand
CTTCGTTTTTCTGCTTTTGATTCACTTTTGATTGAACTTTGATTTGAATTACTTGATGAAGTGAACTAAATGCTTCTTTATGAACTGAACTCATTAATGCTGAAATGCCCCGCTTTAAACTTTGATTGCAGACCCGTTCTTTTGAGGTTTGATCCTTCTTCATCTTTGCCCCCAATGTGGAGGGTGATCCTTGATCAGGGTTGAATCGAAAGAAAATCCATAAGGCTCAAAGGGGACAACAATTGATAATTATCTGCAAGTGACGGGATAAGAAAGAAGGCCATTTATCATTTCAGATCTGGATATTTTGATGAAAGGCGACCCTTAGAAAACCCAAAAACTTTTGAAAACTCAGTTTTGAAAACCTTTTTATTGAAAACAATTTTCTTGAAAAACGTCTCTTGTTTGTGTTTTTTTTTTCTACCATCCTGAAAAAGACTGTGCAAGCACATGATGTTGCAATTCTTTTTATTCTCTTTTTGCGACCTCTTTCTTTTTTAGGCCCAGTTTTTTTCTTTTTCTTTGATGTGGATTTGATGATTGATGTCTTCTGCCTCATTGTCTTGTCGGGCCTCTTTATTGGTGAAGATGAGCGTGTTATTACTACGTTGAGTGTGTCTCAACAATTGAAGTGATTTGAAAGGCCTTATGTAAGTGGGCTTATTCGATTTTTGAACCAGTCTTCCCGAGGCTTGCAAGTAATTTGACTTGGCCTTTTGAAAGCAATTTGGCCAGAGGAATGGAAAGATCTCAATATGTCTCAGATTCAAATTGGTTTCTAAGAGAAAGAATGGGCCTTTTAGGATTAATGAAATTTGGGGTTCTGGGCAGTGTTGACATAAAGCGAGTGATCATGTTATCATTCTAAAAAACGTTCCAGTTTTGATCTCATCTTATCTTTTTCGTTCAGAACACAGTTGTTTATTCAAAAGAATCTTGTTTTTGTTTTTTCTCAAACCTTTTATAAATCAAACATTCTTTTGCTCATTGCCCAAGAGACTATTATAAAGCGTTTTTCGTAACTGTCTCACAGTGGTGATCACCCAATTCAACAAATATTCACAATCAAAAGTGCGACAATTTTAACAATTATAAGCATGAGAAGATATAAATGACAAAAATCTATGCAGATGCTATGCACGTGAGAAAAGAGTTCATCAGTTTCAGAAATTCCCTTCTTATGGCAGGTTTTTGTTCCCTATTGTCACCGATTTTTGGATTGTCAATTCTTTCCCATGAGATCCTAGAGTCTTATATTGAACAACCACTGGTTTGAGCGAGAGCGACTTTACTGGTGCGGCCTGTCTTTGGACAATATATCTGAAAGAAAACTTCATCGATCCTGCTCGCTGATTAAGGCTCAATGTTGTACTTGATGCTTCCAAAGAAATGCTCTCCTGATGATGTTAGACTCCAATAGATAGAAAACCAGTAATATCTACAAGAAATATATTGCCTATATGTACAAAATGTATTTATTTACAAAAGATAAGGATAATGCAAAATAGATGCATGTAGTAATGAATGGATAACGCACGATACCTATGCATGAACATATATACAAAGGAATGGATCGCATGACGGATGTATGCACACATATATACATGGAGCCATGGACAATACATGAAGGATGTATGACCTATATCAATGGATATGATGATAACTTGTCTAATCATAAAAGTGTGTACCTAGATGCAACGCGGCATGGTAATCTATGTTTATAAACGAATAAATGGAATATGCATGGTCAATTATAGAATATATGGATGCATGAGAATACAAAAATGATGTCATGATTTTCTAGGATGAAACCTGCAAAACAAAAGGTTATTCATATGCAACTGCAAAAAGGAGGCAAAGACAGAACAAAAACGGTTAGTAACTAAGCATAAAGATAAAACATGAATAAATAACTGAAAATTGAAGTAAAATCATGCCCCTTTTATTTTCTAGGAAAATCAAAAGGATGAAAATGCCATTGGGGCGGGAAGTCTACCTATTGCGGATAGGGTCATTATCCCCTCTACAGTCTTATTTGAAAATGGTAAAAGAGATAAAGGTTAGAAACGTCCCTTCTGTGTGTCCTATACACTCATCCTCACGGGTTTGGCTCTATACAGGCTGGCATTCTCACCACTATATGCTGGGCTTCGGTTAGACTTCTAAAGGTTCCCAAATTCTCCTTACTGACGCCCACTCTAGGCTAGTAAGGCCCCCGATTCTCACCCGTTATAGGCTCATTGAAAAGGGTTCAATCCGGGTGGAGGCATTTCACATAACCCATACGGGGATCTTAATTGACCCCACGAAGGTTAGCTAATCTGCCCCCGAGCTAAGGGTAGAAAATTCAAGCTCCGGGTTCGAGCTGATGCATGCAATGCAAATAACGATGTGGTGCAGAAGGGACATACAAACCTTTTACCATTACCAGCATACTAAACCAAGACCCCCCAACCTCACCCGAAACTAGCAGCTGACCACCAATCAACACAACATGAAAAACACAATTAAACAATAAAAGCAAGCAAAAAGCAATAATAAAAACTGAAAATGCAACACAATCAAAGAAAAGAACAAAATGCAACCAATTATTATTAAGACCCTAGATCTTGTTAAACTAAGTGAGGCCTGACTCTCTATAGTCCCCAGTGGAGTCGCCAAGCTGTCGAAACGTTCGGGTCCGGGGAACCCTAACGAGACGACGTTGGTAATGGAGTCGCCACTAATCAAAATTCTAAGGTGTGATTAGTCACCTAAAGGTCACTTAAGCTAAGTAAGGTCCAGAGCTTGGCAATGGACCCACTAAACCTAAGGTCCGGTCTCGTAACCTGAATCTAGGTTCGGGAGTCGATTACGCTCGGGGAAGGATTAGCACCCCCGAGTCGCCCGTCAAGTGACGGTACCACTTAATCTAACTAGATCTACTGGGTCGAAATGAAAAATGGTTGCTTTTAATCCTAATCTTGATTATTAAAAGGGTTATAAAAAGAAAATAAAACCATTTTTTAGAACCGATGTCGAGAATTCGAAGAATATAATCGAACACTGTCGATTAATTCTATCACGATTCTCTTTCACTGTTTGTTCTCTTGTTGAGTCCTCCGCACCGGGAAGAAATTTTGAAAATGCTCTGAGAAAATCTTTCTTTTCTTCCATTTTTTATTTTTGAAAAGAACTTTGATAAATTTTATAAATTCCCAAAATCTTCTTTTGGAATTGCTTTGATTAAAAAACATTCTTTTTTGAAAACACTTACATTGAAAACTCTTGAATTATCCCAGTCTTAATTTTGAAAATTGAGTAAGAGAACATGATTTGAGAAAAATCTTTTTTTTGGAGAAAAAAACCTTTTATTACCTTTTTTGATTTTCTGATTTTTTTCTCCTTTTTTTATTTTCCTTCTTTTTCTATCTCTAGATTAATGCGTGTATGCAAATGATGAATGCAAAGTCCAATTATTAAAGTTAACTCGTGTAACCCGGGTTTTTAAAAGCACTTCCCGGGATATATGCTCGGAGCCCCGACGCATCCCGAGAAGAGCCGTCTCATCCTCAGAGACATTCAGTGGCCCCGAAAACTCGATCACTCACTGAATGCCCCTTCTTCGAAAGGGTTACGGTCATTAACTGAATTAAAGTGGCATGGCATGCAAACATGTATAATTGATGACTGATAAGTATGACATGCATGCAGCTAAATTTTACTTTAATACTACTCTAAATTACTAAATTATTACAAACCAAAGGGCTTAATTAAATTGAAATTAAACTGACAAAGAAATTAAAAGCTTCAAGGTCAATCTCGGAATCTAGCCATGAGATCTTCTTGGTTTTTGAGTATGTCTCTCCTCTCTCCAAGCGCCACCATATCATGGTTCGATTTGGACAAACAACAACCCGGATTGAAACTCCCTGAACCAAAGGTATGAACTCTAATTCTGCTTCCTCAAAACCCGATCATTTTTTAGTGATCGAATGAAATGTTTTTGTGTGTGGGAAGGACTTTTGAAAGAAAAAAACTGAGTTTTTTCGAGAGTCTAGAGAATTTCCTTTCCAATTTTCAGTGTGTTTCTCCCAATAGAGTGTAGAGATTTTTTTTAGAAATAGAGGCTTCTTTGATTGATTCTTCCAGAGAGAGTGGAGGAGACTGAATCTGGATTTTTCTGTGTTTTTTTTTGTTGAAAGGGTGTGTATTCAGGGAGAGTTTATTGAGAGGGTGTAAGACCGAGCGGGTGAGGGATGAGTGCCTCTGTTCTTTTTCGGTTGTGAAGGGGTGTGGATGAAGATGAGAGTCTCTGAGAGAGCTCTCGAGAGAGTTTTTTGTAGTGTGTCCTATGTGTGTATGTGGTCCGGAGGTTGTGAATGGGAGAGATGAGAGTTGAGACCTAGGAGGATTCTGTTTTTTTTCTCTTTTTTTTTTTTTTGTAGTGAGAGAGAGCCGAGAGTTGATGATAGGAGAGAGGGAGAGAGATTTCTCAGTCTGTGGTTCCTGTGTGTGCAAATGTGTCAGGTTCTGAGAGAGAGCTTGGGTGTTTTCAATGGAAGCCAGAAAAAATTGTAGAGTGTGTTGAGTGTATGTATGGAGTGTGTGTATCCAGAGAATGAGGTCTGTGTATCCAGAGAATGAGGGTAGGTGAGAGCTTCTGAAGATAAGAGGGTGTGAGGGAGGGAGAGCTTTTTTGTTAGCTGTATTTTTTTCCTCTTATCCCCCCCTCTCTCCTTGGTTAGCTAGCTGTATTATCTCCTGAATTAATTCCTGTAATTGTCAAAATTATCTTGATATGTTTTGCAGAGACGGTTGTTGAGGATAAGAACCAAGGTGCTGAGCTGGCTTTGATGAGCTGACATGGAGGGTGATCTGGCCAAGGATTTTCTCCCAGGTGAATTTCTCTCTTTCCCCATCCATAACTGTTTCTGTTTGGCTACTGTCTTTGTGCTTTGAATGACCTGTGTGCCTCTGCCTTTAATTTTGGAATGATGATTGGCCATATCTCTACCACTGCTTGCTAGCCTTCTGCATTTTTTCCTTATTCACGTGAAGCTTACTGAATTGATCGCACAAATCTGATGCACCAGCATTTTGTTTGACTGCAGTTTGGGATTCTACTTTGCCCTTGGCCATGTTAAATTTTGATCTTAGGTTCTTGGTGACATGATTGTACTGCCATGGTCTTTGTTACGTTATGAAATGATTTTCTCATCTTTTACAGCTTGGTCGGTGGACTTCCACACGTGTCGCAGCACATCAATCGAGTTTGTTTTCCATATCGAGCTTGAGTCTAGCTATTCTTGATACATCGGGAATTCCATAAGCTTCCAAGGTGCTCGAGGCAAGCAGCTTGATCATCGGTATTGTTTCAAGGAAGCACAAAGTTTTTTGAGAAAAAGGAATCAAAAAGAAATTCATTGTAATATAAATTGGATTTGAAGAGAAATCTTCTCTTCTCCTTTTTTTTTGTATTTTTTGTGCTTATGCAAATATACCAAGGATAAACCCAACTAATGATTGCAATGCATGACTATGATTTATGATCAACATGTGCCACTAAATGCCCATATGACTAATTTAACAGATAAAAATGAATATAACATGCCTAATGAGGAATGAAAAAGAAGAGAAAAAAAATGCTTAATGTGATAAACATGCTTAATGGGAAATGAATATGATCAACGAAACTAGATTGGACAAAGACAAACTTAATAAAACGAGAGACATGAAAATGCCATTATTTATTACTAAGACAACCTAAGTTATGTGATTATAGTGCAATGGTATTGAATTACTAAATGAAGCTAAATCATGAATTATGTAAAAATGCCAAAGGTGCATATTTTAAGATTTTTTTGGGTTTTTTCAAAATGCAATCTAAATGATCAAGATGAATTAGCTAATCTAAATTAAGAGTGGACTTAAAATGACTAAAACATGCCCCTGAATATGCAAATGACCAAAATGCCCTTAGTATAAAAATGACCAAAATGCCCTTGGGTGACCCTAATGCCAAATAAGAAACAAATTGATTTAAATTGAAAGGATATGGACAAAAATGGGTGTCTACACTCCTCTGATTGAAAAATAACATTACACCGTTGAGTCCAAATACGCCATGCAGCAATGACGAAGATAAACTTACACCGTTGAACAAATAAGTAATTTTTTTTAGGCCGAAACAAGTAAGTACTTAACCTATGAGGATCATAAACTATCTAACATTTCTCGGTTAAAAAAAAAAACTAACAGATTAAATAACACAATAACACGAGAAATTATTACATGGACCAGGTCCACCACGTCATTCATGGTCCCAACCAATAAGATTTTGACAAGTCAGATTTTTTCCTACAATTTCTAAAACCCTAGCCAATTAATGTCCTAAATTTAGGGACTTACCATGTAAATCTCATTTGGTGAAACTTGGGGCTAAACCTGGTGCTAAATTAATGTCTAAATTTTAGTAAGAAATCTGATTTGTCACAATCTTATTGGTCAGGACCATGAATGACGTGGTGGACCTGATCCATCTAATAATTTTTCCAATAACACACACATAACATTAACATAATGCTATGCGAAGCTCATACCGCATGCCACGTGTACTTTAAGAAATAATTATTTATTTGTTTGTTTTTAAAATTATATTTTTTCTAGCAAAAAAATTAAATATTTTCTTCTCTTTTTCCATAAAAATTCGTGATTATTTTTGAGGAAAAAATGATCTTCATCGTCAAACTTAAAAAGAATCTTCTTTAAACGCTCCTAAATCGATGGAAAAAAGCCTTTTTTTTGCATAAATCAGTTTGTTTTCTTACCCAATATATATCCCAAACAAACGATAAGCAAAAATAAAAGTAAAGTTCAAATAGATAGAAAAAAGTCCAAGAAGAAAAATAAAAAACATTCAAACAGCTGTGTACTTCTATAAAAAACCATGAAGGTTGCGTCTGGTTCGTGGTATCTTAGATATCATGTGGGAATGCCATTTCCACCTCTTTCCTGAGAATACTATTTTAGTGGGAAAGTGTACATTTTTTGTTTTTGTGGGAATCGGATTACCATGTTTGGTTAACGTCAAAATCTAACATTCCCAAGGTGTGCAAAGTACAACCTTACCCCCAAGCATACATTCCAAAAATTTGGTAAGGTTAAATAGTTAATAAACCATTAAAATTTGAGGGTATAAGAGAAAAGTCATTAAAATTTGAGGATATAAGAGAAAAGTCAAGATAAAATTAGTAACACTTTCCTGGGAAAGTTAACTTTCCCACCCTTTTAGGTGGGAATGTCATTCCCACCTCAAATTAGATTCCACCAACCAAACATGGGAAAGTTATTTCCTCTACCTAACTTACCACACTTTCCCATTACATTCCACGAATCAAACGCAACCGAAATATTTTCCAAGGAACAATCTTTAACTCTCTTTTCAGAGAGGGTACCAGTTAGATAAGGGGAATTTGTTCAAGCTGCATAGCCATGGTTTCTATTCCATTTCCATCGACGATAGCCAAAGATGAAGAAAGAAAAAGACAAAGTTGAGAGTTGAAAATCTAAATTAAGATTTATAATTGAGTAAATAAAATGAATAAATATAAATAAAAAATATTTATGAGAAATAAATTATTAATTTTTTTGGTGAAAAGAAATAAATTATTAAATTATAGTAGATTCACAATATCTTTTCATAAATTAAAAAAAAAATTTAAAAACTAAAAAAATATTGATTAAAAAATTATTATATTATAATACTAAAGGTATTTATGAAATTTCCCAATTAGAATTTTTGAGTTCATGATTTTATATAATAGTAAGATAAACTCCAACTCACATTGTTAGTAGATGTCTGAAAATGATCCCATGGCATACAGAGTGAATTAAATGGAGATTACTCCTTGGCCCACCATTTCTCCGAAACAACTGTACACCATTAAACAGAACTATATATCAAACAACAAATTAAGCAACAGCAACAAAAGGGCGTAAAAGTAAAGGAAGTTGAGCTCACATTGGCCAAGCATCTAACTTTCCCGAGGATTTCTCTTTTCTTGAGTTCCAAACTAAAGCAATCTGTTTTATGCCGGAAGTGAAAATCACTTTAAAATTACCATTTCTATATCTTTGGGAAGCTGGAAATGATGTATTGTATGTTGTCAAAGCCATCTGTACACGTTGAACATTCATAAGAATCTCTCCAAATAAACTATATATCACCTTCTTTTATTATTTAAAATGATCTGAATTAATCACCTAAACATATAGCAAATCCCCCGTCCCTTGATCCTCATCATATCGCTCAATTCTTAACTCTTTAATACCTGAATAAAAAAATAAAAAAAAACATTTTAAAGTAGAAATTTACTTATATTTAATCAAAATTGAAAATTTAGAAGAGAGGAAAAAATCCACCTTTTCTTAGTAGCTCAACAGCTGCATTAATGTTGGGGTGGTGAGCTGAAGCAGCAAGAAATAACATAGAAGAAATCAAGATTAAGAACTGAAAAAATAGGGATAACCAAACTACAAAAAGATAATTCTAAACAATCAGGTAAAATTTTCTAAAAATGGGACCTTTGCATTGGGAATATCTACAACGTTATGAGTACCCTCTTGGTAGAGTCCAATAAGAGGGTTCTCCGATGTTCCACGAATGGCTCGCTTTTATCAAGTTTACAAAGAATGAGAAAATAAAACTGAGAAAATAAAACTGAAAGTCTGAAGAGATTACAGTACATAACTAACTATATATACAAGCTAAAAGCTTAACTAACTAACTAATGAACTAACCAACTCATAACGAACTTAACCATTCTTCTAACCTTAATTAACTAAAACTGCCTAACTATGGTTTAATTAATAATCTCTAACACTCCCCCTCAAACTGAATACAGATTTTGTATTCCAAGTTTGAAGAAAGCAGTTTTGAAATTATTTTGTGACAAACCTTTAGTAAAGCAATCAGCTAATTGAAGTTTAAAAGTTACTGGTAAAAGCTTGATGAGTCCTTCCTGCAATTTTGTTCGAACAACATGACAATCTATGTCAAGGTGTTTTGTTCTTTCATGAAACACTGCATTTTGACCTATATGTATAGCTGAAAGATTATCATAGAACAAAGGTGTTGGTGAAGTAAGAAGAACATCCAAATCCTGAAGTAAATATTTCAGCCAATGAATCTCACAAACTGTAGAAGCCAATGCCCTGTATTCAGCTTCTGAACTGCTTCTACTAATTGTTGTCTGCTTTTTAGTTTTCCATGAAATCAATGAATCACTAAGGAAAACACAGTAACCAGTAACAGATTTCCTAGTGTCTAAACAAGTTCCCCAATCCGAATCTGAAAAAGCCTTGAGTTGTAGTTTGCTTTGAGCAGAGAAGAATATTCCTTGTCCAATAGACCCTTTCAAATATCTGAGAACCCTATGAGCTACCTGCATATGATCTGTTGTTGGAGAATCCAAAAATTGAGCTAGTTGCTGCACAACAAAGGAGATATCAGGCCTTGTTGTTGTTAGGTATTGTAGTTTTCCAACTAGTTTCCTGTAATGAGAAACATCTTCAAGCAGAATTCCAGAATCCTTAGTAAGCCTAGTTTCTGGTAAGATTGGAGTTGACACAGGTTTTGCATCCATAAACTCCATATCTTTCAGTAAATCCAGTGTATATTTCTTCTGGCAAATATTAATTTCTGCTTTGGATCTTGCAACTTCCAGGCCTAAGAAAAACTTTAGCTCTCCTAGATCCTTAATAGTTAATAAATCATGAAGATAAGACTTGATTTGATTGATCTCACTGATATCATTACTAGCAATAATGATATCATCGACATATACTAGCAGAGCAACAAACTTATTACCTAAATTCTTGGTAAACAAAGTGTGGTCTGTTTGTGACTGCTTAAAACCATATGCTACCAGTGCTTTTGTAAGTTTCAAATTCCATTGTCTACTAGCTTGTTTAAGACCATAGAGAGATTTAATTAGCTTGCAAACCTTGTTTGATCCTTGCATGTAGCCTTCTGGTAACTTCATATAGACTTCTTCATCGAGATCTCCATGCAAAAAGGCCGTGTTTACATCACACTGATGTAGAATTCACCCTTTTATAGTTGTTACTGCAAGGTAGAGTTCGAACAGTGGTCATTTTGGCAACTGGACTGAAAGTATCCAGAAAATCAATGCCCTCCTGCTGAGTGTATCCTTTTGCTACAAGACGTGCTTTGTATCTTTCAACTGATCCATCAGCTTTCCTTTTTATTTTATAAACCCATTTGCATCCTATAGTCTTTTTGCCAGGAGGAAGATCAACAATCTGCCAAGTTTTTGTAGTCTCCAGTGCTGCAATTTCAGAATTCATGGCTGCTATCCAATTTTCATCCTTCATAGCTGCTTTATATGTTTTTGCCTCTTGATCATTATCCAAAGCAGCTGCAAAAGCTTTGTGTTTTGTAGAAAGTTGATCATAAGAAAACACTGCATTTAAAGTGTGTGGACTGGTCTTTTTGAGTGATGGACAGTTGAAATCAACTAGATAAGGAGGCTTGTTTCTATGTCTTGTACTTCTTCTTATGTTTTGTGGTTGAGAAGTACTATTTGGTTCTGTGGAAGAATAGGTTTGATCAATGATTTGTGAGTTTTGAACAGGGAGGATCGAATTCTGGGTTTGAGTTTCCAGATTCATATGTATTTCTGGGTTTGAAAGAGTATTATGAACTATATTTGTATCTTCTGAAAGACTGGTGGATCTTTGTTGAACTGTGACTTCTTCAATTTGAATATCATTTCTACTTGTAATAGATTCTTTGATATTCTGTTCATCATTCAAGCTGCCTAATCTTACTTGTGGAGTATGAATATCTGTGACATCAGAAACAGAGGGCAATACAAGTTTTTCTGCACTCTTATGCTCTAACAACTGCAATTTGTCAGTTTTAGCATAAAGTGGAGAGTAAGGAAAAATTTGTTCATAAAAAAAGACATCTCTAGATAAAAAGGTTTTCCTATATGCTAAATCATATAATTTATATCCTTTTACTCCAGGAACAAAACCAATAAAAATTGACTTAATGCATCTAGTTTGAAACTTATTCTTGATATTATTGTGATTAGAGGCAAAAGTAAGACAACCAAAAACTTTTATGTCATCAAGTTTAGGAGATTTTTGAAATAATTTTTCATAAGGAGAAGAATTAGATAAAATGGGAGAAGGGATTCTATTAATAAGAAAACAACATGGATAACACATTCCCCCCAAAATTGAATAGGCAAGTTAGCTTGAAATCTTAATGACCTTGCAACATTCAATATATGCTGATGTTTTCGTTCTACTATGCTATTCTGCTGTGGAGTATTAACACATGAGGTGTGATGGATGATACCTGTTGATTGGTAGAATTGAGAGTCATTGAACTCTTGACCATTGTCAGACCTTATGCACTTGACAACAAGGTTAAACTGAGTTTTGGCCATAGTGACAAAATCTTTCATAATCTGCCTAGCTTTTGACTTATGCTTCATGAGAAACACCCATGTAAATCTCGAAAAATCATCTACTATAGTTAAGAAATAAACATGACCTTTGAAAGTGGGAGTATAGTTGTCTCCCCAGATATCAATATGAATTAAATCGAAAATATTAGAACTAATGTTGTCACTAACAGGAAATGGAAAACGTTTATGCTTAGCCATATGACAAGTTTCACAAACATGAATAGGAGAACAAGTAGGAACAACTTCAATCTTGAAAAAGATAAATGGCCAAGTCTATTATGCCAAAGAACATAATCCAAAACAGAATTACAAGCAAAAACAGAGGCATTACATGGAGAAACATCATTACAATCAGAAATAGTATATGCATTACAATCAGGAACTTCATTGCAATCAATGCCACCAAAACTATCAAGACAATTAGCAACAGTATTGCAAACAACATTCAAATCAGAAAGCTTGGTTTTATTTTGAAAAATATGTAAAACAGAAGCATCTTGAAGTCGATAAAGCCCTTGAGAAAGCTTAGCAACCCCAATCATCTTCCATTGAGCTATGTCCTGAATAAAGCAATAAGAAGATAAGGTGATTAAGTAATAATGCAGATTAGCAGTTTGCTTACTTACTGAGATCAAGTTAAAAGTAAAGTCAGGAATATAAAGAACATCATCTAAGGATAAAGAGCTTGTGAATTTCACTACTCCAATATGAGTCACCTGCATTTTAGAATTGTTAGGCAAACTAACAAATACATTGTGAACAGCCCTATAAGAATGAAAAACAGTAATAGAACAGGTAATATGATCTGTGGCTCCTGTGTCTATTACCCAATCAGTAGTATCATTTTTACCATTAACATAAACATTTAAAGAAATATGAGCATCAATAACATAAATATCAGTAGAAGAGTTAGAAATACCATAGGGATTGGATGAAGAAGGCTGGGAAGCATTGGAGTTTGCAACAGTACATGGAGCAGCAACTGCATTGACTTGATGATGTTGAATCTGAACTGACAAGTTCTGAATCATTCCCAAAATATTGTTATATTGATCTGTGGTAAAGTGAGAATTGTCTGAACCATGTGCTTGAGCTTGAGGAATCATTCCAGTGCTATCAGAATCCATGATTTCAACTGCATTTGCTTGATGAGATCTCTTCCCTTTGTAGTTTGGATTGTTGGCTGGATAGCCATGCTTCTTATAGCATTTATCGATTGTATGACCCTCTTTATTACAGAAAGAACAAAGTGGCTTCTTATGCTGATTTGGAAACTTCTTTGATCCAAAATTAGTATTTGCTTTAACAGCAAGAGCAGCAATATCAGGGGATGGGACAGAAACAAGCTTTTCTTGCTGAAGAACTAAAGAAAAAGCCTTGTTTAAAGAAGGTAATGGTTCCATTAACAGAATCTGAGACTTAACAGTAGCATATTGTTCATTAAGTCCTTTAATGAACACCATAACCTGATCTTGTTCATGGTAATCCCTATTTCGCTGAAAATATCCACAAGAACAGGTAAGATTACAAGAACAACCAGGTAAAGGCCTCAGGATCTGAAGTTCTTCCCAAAGAGTTTTCAGCTTAGTGAAATATTCATGAACAGAAAGATCATTCTGATGAGCATTATAAATTTCCAATTGCAGATCACAGATCCTAAAAGAATGAGCTTGAGAGAACCTAGTTTTGAGATCATTCCAAATGTCTATTGCAGATTCAATCCAAATGATAGATTGTGCAATAGAAGGAGAAACAGAATGAACTAACCAAGAAATAACGAGATTGTTGTTTCTTTCCCAAGCAGAATAAAGAGGATCAGTTCTTGCTGGAGGACGAATTGACCCATCTACAAATCAAAGCTTGTTCTTGGTAAGAATTGCCATTTTCATTGCTTTCTGCCATTGATGGAAGTTCGGACCAGTAAGAACAGAAAAGACGAGAACCAAAGTGGGATTCTCATTAGGATGATGATAGTAAGGGCTCGATGGCAAATCTTCTGGTCTTACAGCAGATCCAGAAGAAAAAGAAGTATTATTGACTGAATCAACCATTGAAGTAAAGCTAAAAAGCTTGAAACTGGAAAATTTCCAGAAAGAAAGAAACAAAGAGTTTCTTGATGAAGATGAAAGAGAAAAGAATTA
The DNA here is from genome assembly GCA_001974825.2 of Corchorus olitorius. Lineage (NCBI taxonomy): Eukaryota > Viridiplantae > Streptophyta > Magnoliopsida > Malvales > Malvaceae > Corchorus > Corchorus olitorius. The sequence goes on along the minus strand of AWUE01016112.1, from coordinate 53,198 downwards.
AGAAAAGTTGCGGAAAATCGAGAGAGAACTCTCTAATACATCTGATACCATATCAAGTTTACAAAGAATGAGAAAATAAAACTGAAAGTCTGAAGAGATTACAGTACATAGCTAACTATATATACAAGCTAAAAGCTTAACTAACTAACTAATGAACTAACCAACTCATAACAAACTTAACCATTCTTCTAACCTTAATTAACTAAAACTGCCTAACTATGGTTTAATTAATAATCTCTAACAGCTTTGCTCGACATCTCCACCCCCCTTGAGAGCAACGCTCATAATCAAATCCCCCCAAAGAAGTTATCAATTTGAAGAGGAAAAGGGATTTTTTTTATTTGGGAAATAAATACATAATCAGTGTATAAGTACCACTCTACAGCTATCGAAGTAAAATCTGAAACTCCATGACTGTTGAGGGAATTAGTTCCTTCCTCTACGATGTTCGGATGTTCGGACGGTGTAGATTGAACTCGTGCGTGCATCCAGACCAGAGCACCTGAAAAATCAACCCATTTTATGTTTTCAATTTAAAAAATGTAAAATAGTAATTTAAGTAAAATGGAAGCTTATGAGGTGCTTACGTTTGGAAGTGAGGGACTGAGGGCATTGAAAGGCGCATGTTAGCCAAGGGAGGGCAGTTGCCGTTGCTGTTGCCGTTGCGGTTTCGGTTGCTGAAGCTAGGGATGTCAACGGGGCGGGGAATGTGCAGGGGGTGTATTCCCCGTCCCCGACCCCGACTTCACAACCCTATCCCCGTCCCAGTCCCCGTCCCCATCCCCGTCTGGGAATGAAACAAGTTCCCCTACCCCGCGGGGATTTGACGGGGACGGGGAATCCCCGTTTCCCGAATTTGGTATAAAAAATACTTTATTATTATATCTTTGAAAATGTTTTTTTTATCTTATTATTAAATGAAAAAATTTATAAAAATTTAAATAAACACAATATTAATATTAGTAATATCAATAACAATAATTAATATACCTTTTTTAGTTCAACAATTAGTTTTAATAAATAATTTTCATTATAAGTGTATAGTATTATTAAATACAACATTATAAATAAACATAATAATACATATTAATAATATAAATATCACATGAAAAATTTCTATGTTAAGTTTTAGTGCAATATATATGCCTATATATCTCTAGTAAATCTAACTTACACATATATATTATATTTAAATAATTATATATATATATATGTATATATATATATATCGGGGACGGGGCGACGCGGGGAGGGCATTCCCCATCCCCGTCCTCGACCCCGACATGGAATGAATTCCATTCCCCATCCCTGTCCCCGTTCCCCAGATTAACTCCACATCCCCTTCCCCGTCGGGGCGGGGAATCGGATTCCCCACCGGGGACGGGGGAATTGACATCCCTAGCTGAAGCTGTAGGAGGGAGGAGGCGAAGAGACGGTTGGGGCTGTGGAGGAAGACACGACACGCGGCATGAAATGACAGAAAAAGGTTGGCGGAAGGGAGGGTGTATAGAGGCATTTGCGCTGCGCACGGTGGCTGGCCGGCCGATGTAGACATTTCTTCAGTTCCTTTCCGCCTGGGCAGGAATGGAGAATTATACTGGCATTCGCTTAATGACACCGAGAAGCGAACCCGACCCATAACTAGACCCATTATGTTTCAATAATTCTTGCTTGGAAACCTATCATGGAAAAATTGGTTAATTTATGTTGAAATTGTTGCATTGAAGGGCAGTTAAACAAATTCAATTTGGCTTATTGTACTTTTTGGCCCTCCAACTTGGCAAAATGTGTCATATAAGCCCTTTAACTTTATTTTCGACCAATTAAGTCCCCAAATTTGACAATTTCAGTCAGATCAACCTTTTTTTTAACAAGAGGCTAACAGTTTGGCCAAAAAAACAAGAGGCTAACAAAGATGTTAGCCTCGATGATGTGGCATGCCATGTAGGTCCCACAACCATGTTAAATTTCCACGTGACATGTCACGTCAACGAGCAAATTTAGTAGGTTTCCGTGTCACTATCACAACGATCTAACCCAGTTATGTGGGTCCAATTGCCATGTGAAATTTCCCTATGACATGCTAAGTCAGCGACTTTAAAGTGCTTCAGTTAGGAAAGGGGTCATTTAACTGAAACTATCAAATTCATGGGCTTATTTGACCAAAAATAAAGCTCGAGGACTAATATGACATATTTCATCAAGTTGGAGGATTAAGTGAGCTTTTAATCTAAGCCGTTGAATATAATTTTAATAATTTTAATAGGTGTCATCCATCTAACACTGTATCGGAAAGCAATGAATGGGAAGCGTAATGGACTGGAGCCAAATCCACTCATTATGCTGCTTGCTAATGGTTTGCTTGACTCATTTGATTGGTCAAATAAATTTTATGTTTCAATGATTCTTTATTACCTTTATCTTTATCTAAAATCCAATCTTAAGATTTTCTTTTCTTAATATATGCTTTCATGACTTTAAAAAAAAAAAAATGAATGAATGAAGCATGGAGAAAGAATATAAATCATCCTCCTAGAATAAGGCAAATTGTCAACACAATTAAACTTGTGCAGGTGACAAAAGAATTTACATTTTCAAGAGGAATTGAAAATAACAAATCAATGATTTCTGTCCATTTTCTTTACTTATACTTGTTGGTTCATCATCAACTAAGCTTCAAATTTAACACTGTTCCCTGTTTTCTTTCTCCTTTCTTTCATAAGCAACAATAATGGAAATGCAAGATTTTCCAGTAAAACAAACTACACAACTTTTTGGTTCATATGTTTCTGCTGCCACCAGAATTGTTAATAACATGTAAATGTTGATGATTTGCATCTCAAAAGCTATGACAGGAACGCGTTGAAGAAGGCGGTATGAGTAGAACAAGCATTAACAATCTCATCATACAGCTACAAGATTGTGCATCCACAGCTGTTTTTCTTTGGAGAATCATCCTGTTGTTTCTCTGCTGATAAAAGGCACAAAGTGTTTAATATATAATTAAGGGATACAACATGCTGACCACCAAGAATTAGTACATGAAAAATAAAGTTTATATTGTGAAGAAGGTCAGTAAATTCCAGAAAAGTAACTGAAATGAAATGCTCCATATCAAACCTTAATAGTTGATAGAACAAAAAATGATCATGCTTTACAGGACAAGAAAGAAATGTTGCAGTGGAGTTATTGGTATTGCAGTCACATGGTATAAAATTCCATTTTATGGTTTTGAATTGCAGAATGTGATTTAGCCTATTTATCCTTTCCATCTGTAATGTATCAAAATAAATATAGATGTGAATTACCATTGTTTTTATCTGTCAACGGGAGACGCAGAACGACATGCATTGTGATTACACCTCCTGGAAGTTCACCAACTGGGATTCTGGACTCAGCAAGTGTCCTGTTGTTTTCAAGAATTTTTCCAGCATTAATTAGCTTCAGATCCTGTATTGTCTTTGGCCAGTTTTCTTTGTCTGAAAAACAGAGAAGAGTGTTCCATATGAAGTCAGAAGCAGATTTCATTACAAATTAGCACATACATATATATGTTTCTAATAACAAACAACAAATAATTCAGATTAAAAGCTAAAGTGAATGAGATAATGTATAGACAACTGACAAGAAACATTGAAATGGCAGCCTCAAATTCAATTAAACAAGAACAGCAATGTTTTCTGACAAGTTTTTACACTGTCTTCCTCTTAGGTCACAAGTCACAAGTAGAAATGGAACAAAATAAATTCACATGAACAATTTATTCAAGAAATCATTATGTTAATTAAAACTAACCCCCTCACCTAGATTTGTGACCTAAGGAGTAAAACAAAAAAATTAAATCACAAAAAACTTTGAATTTGCAAATCAAAAAGTAAAACCACAGCACCTCAGACTCTTGACACAGATGATTTTGATTCTCAAAGAATGAATATTGCATATGACATACCAAAGTAAGGAGAAAAAAGGACTAAAATCAGAGAATTCATGATGCAGAAATTGCAGAGGTAAAAGTGAAAAAGTTTGGAGTAACCTTTAGGCCACTGTGCAAGTATCTTCTCTTTGAGAGTTGCCACAGTTGTAGCTGGACTATACTTGGTTGGACCAATGTCAGTTCCATCTGCAAGCCTGAATTTCAGCTCTACCAAATCTTCTGCCGCCATGGATGAATTCTCTCACCAAAAATTCACTTCAAATTACTCTCATATGCTTATTTCCTGATTGACCACTCTTTTGTGTCTTTTTGCTTTTCTTTTTCCCCACTCAATCAGATTGAAGAAATTGTTCACTAAAAAGCCTTTCTGTTTCTGTGCAGAAGATCTTTAACTATGAAAGGTTGCTTCTTGTAAAGGAAAAACTAACACCACAGAAGAAAGTATCAACAACCCAGACTGTTTTTTGCAGAATTCAATCCAAAAAGTAATTAAGTTGAAGATTGATGAGATTCCAAGCCTCATGAAAAAGCAGGATTTTTTTAGTGGTTTGGCATCAAGCTAAGAGCTGGAGTCTGATCAGAAATGTAGGATAAACAGGTCAGAGAGAATAAAGAGAGAGAAACCTTTGCAACTTAATGTAGAAAGGGAATAATGAAACCACCCAAATAGGAACTTTTCAAATGAGATTTTTTTACCTGAATCTAACAGAAAATCTAATGATATAGAAAGTGACACTTTTACATTGTCACCCGTATATGTTCATTGTAATTACTCTAAAAAATAACCCAACTTGTTAAAATCCATTAATTCTTAATTAGATCCAAAAAAATCCATTACTAATAAATGAAAAATTATACTAGTAATTTAGTCTATTCATTAATCTAGCTTTAGCTATATATGACTTGGATAACTTGTGGATTAAGGGAAACTGGTGATCACAAAATTCATCTGTTTGAGTAAGAAATTAATGATTGGATTATGTATGCCTTGCAAGTTGCAACTTTGTGGAATATAATAAATATAAGTCAATTTCATGTAACATGTTCAAGATGAAGACATGAAAATTCTCAAATTTTTATTGAAGGGCATTTTAGAAAAATGGGAATACAGCAAAAAATTAAACAGTGAAAGTTTAGAAAAATGAAAATTAAAAAATCTTGAGTTCCATATAAGAAGTTGACCTAACAGCTTTAGACAAAGTTGTTGGAAAATAAGAATGCACATTTTTTGCATTATTAGTGAAGTGTAGTTACATTATTGGTTGTTTCTGAGTTCTTAATGTTCAAGTTGAGCACTTACAAATCACACTAGGTCTAGGTAGCACCACTTTCTTAGAAAACAGAGGAAATTTCTTCCTTTTTCATCTCGCTTTTCTTAATCGTCTTAAATAAACCCAAATTTCACTTTGTCTTTTTGGCACTTCCCACCATTGTGAAAAGTGAATTAAAAACAAAATAATAATGGGGACATTAGAACTACTATTAATTATTTATCATAAACAGCAACTGGCTCTTTCTGATAGTGACATTAGAACATTAGGCAATACTTATTTTTATTATGGGCAAGCGGCAAGCCTTATCTGACTGCCTTGCCAGGACCACTAACAGTGGACAGAGAAAACAAAAATATTTCTGTAGATTCATTGCCTGATTTCAAGGCCAAGAATATATCAATTCTTTCATGTAAATTATGCAGAAATTGATGGCCAAAAAGGCAAAAACAGATGGTTAATTGTATAATAATATAAGATTGAAGAATCATTATCATTAAGATATAAGTTTTGCATAATGGAGAATCTAACACCATTTGACGTTTTATTACTTTATTCAATGTTTTACTTTTTTTTTTAATTTTTAATCTGCAGACAGGACTTGTGCAGATGCTTGTTTGACAGATTCTTTTGGAGCAGATTGGAATGGCGGCCATGCCTACTTCAACCCCACAATTCAGTTTTGTGGATCCAAGTTATGGAAACCCAACCACCAAAGCTATATATTTATTAACTTTAACTATATATATAATGAAAATTTTTCCTTGGCTTTAATCATTGCCGTCCAATTTGTGACCAATTCAGCTTGAATCTGTCAAAAAATGACAGAGCTCAAAGCAGCCCTCAAAAGCAATTAGACTTATATATATATATATCCATAAATCAAAAAGACTATCAATGTTAACATCAGAAGTGACTAAATGTGCATCAGGATGCCAATTGCCAACCCCAAAGGCTGACTAATTTTATAGATTATTCCTGGCAAGATTGCTATCTTCCCCACCCCAGGAAAGGAGACAGGTTATTAGATAATAAAATTTGCAGTCAAATAGAAGAAAAATACTAGTTAAATGTCAAATTTTCTACTACCCCATTTTTTAAATGATATCTATATTATAAAACCTTCTGCAAGCAAATTCTAACATTTGTTAAAAGAGTTGCAAAAAAGCTTAGAACCCAAACTGCTGCTTCCTAGACCAACTCATGATTGCCCCACCATCATTTGTCTCTTTTTACTTGTTACTTTTCAATATTTTGGAAGCAAATTCAAGCTTCAAACCAAACTAGTCATGTACTAACAGACTGATATATAATCTGGTAAAAATGGTTCAGTTTATCAGATAATGTATGAGCTTGAGACAAAGTTTTAACATTTGATAGTTGCAAAGTCTGGGAGGTCCACCACTAAGAAAAAGAAGACTCAGTGGAACTAGCTATGAAAATCAGGGGAATATACTGACAATAATAATGTTTCATTAGCATATAACCTACGAGATTATGAACTATAGATTCTTGCTTTTTAGACTTCACATAAGGAAATTTTCAACACTCCCAAAGAAAAAACAAATGAAAAAAGACGTATTACTTGTCTTTCATGCACAGAATCTAAGACAGGAGTCACACACGAACACGATCCACAATTTTGGCTGGAAAACAGGAAAAAGTTAATTATAGGCCAGCTGTATGGGTTAAGCATTAGCCAAAAAGAGAAAAGATTAATAATCTGGTTACTGGTATTAATCACATCCCAAGTTCCAACTTGGGAAAATTACAGTTTTCCCAAGGCAGCAAATTTTTGATTATGTGCCAAATCTTTTTCACTTTTCAGATCGGTAATCCACTGACAAGAATTAATGGAGCTCACTTTGAACTGATTTGACAACATTTTGACATTAAAAAATAAAGTTATTTAGGGATTTATAACACAAAGAACAAATGCTAACGTTATCAAGAGTCCAAGAAACTTGAATCTCATAGCAAAAAGTTGATGCTTAAGAATCACAAATAATTTTTAATATGTCCTAACTTACATAGAATAGTACCCCAATTGTTCTCCTCCTATAATGCATTTCATCATAAAGCATTTAAAGAGTAGGCTAAAATTCTTTGAAAAGATATGCTTTGTGATAAGCATTAGAGGATTTTCGTATATTTAACTTTGCATAAATTGGACATATTTATAAGGTTCTATTCCACGAAACTGCAACCATTTAAAAGCATAAACAAATTCTTTATATTTTGTTTTAGGAGGCCAAGAGCAAAAGTGTGAAGTACAAATTGCATTTAATTGAAATAAAGATACATCAACCCGTACTAGTTCCTTTTATTTGAGACATTCAACATGGTTCAATGAATTAGGAAATTTTTTTTCATAACAACAAGTGTGTTAAGATTTTTTTTTTTTTAAATTTGGTTTACACGTGAAACAATACATAAAATAAAATACATAGGAGAAGAAGAAGAAAAAAAAAAGAAACCATCTCTCGATCCTCGTCAAAAATTAATATATAATTCAGATTTGACTTCATCCATTGTTACTGTTTATAAGAAGATTAAAATATCTGAACTTTTAATGTACTAGTATTTTGCCACGTGTTTTACACGTGGGATTGAAGTTTTGGTTGAAACTCTTGTTAAGTTACATATTGCTTATATGATATTGTTTAATAATCTAATTCTTAATTTTAAGAATTTTAAAATTGTCTAAATTCTTAAAAATTATTGAAAATAAATTTATCAATTTTTCGTTATGAATAATTTGTTAACCATTTTATCAATAATAGAAGCTATCAATTTATAGTAGTTCGTTACTGAAAAGTTGTATATTTTATCAAAAATACTATACTTGAACCGGAGAATTAAGGGAATTTTCATTATTAATTATGAATTAATTAGGTAACAATTTCATCTATAAGGGGCCATCAAAATTTATAATACACGATTACAAAAAAAAAAAAGAAGCTTTACATTTACCAACAATTCCATCAACATTTAATTATAAGTAATTTTGATAACAATTTAATCAATAATTTATACTAACAAATTGAGACCTTTTTTGAAAAAAAAAGAAGAAAAAGTACAAATTAATTAGAACTTTTCATTATATCATTTGTCAAATCATTCCTAGATGAAAAAAGTTCCAGCCGATTATCGGGTCTGACAATAGTTTAACCTACTCCCTCCGATCCAAAAATAAGCGAAATAGTTCAAGTTTTACATTCTTTCATAATAAGTGAAACACTTACAAAACCAATACAATTTTTCCATATATACCCCTAATTAATGGAGAGTTATGGAGAGAGAAGATAAATGTAATTAATGAAAAGTTTGGGTGTTAAGGTAATTTTAAGGTTTTTTTTTTCTAAATTAAGATGAATTAATCATTATTTTAAAATGTGTGATATTCTTTCTTAGTGTTTCACTTGTTTTGGATAAAAGGGAGTAGTTTTTTTTCAAAATCTGAAAAAAGGCTTCTCTCACCAAATTAAGCTTTGCATATTTTTTTTTGTTTGAGTATATATAGGGTCTTAAATGCTGATTCAATTCATTCAAGAGAGAGAATTCATCACACTTCAAGGTTAAAGTCAATAAAGCATTTATTCTCTTTTCATTCTTATCATTTTGTTATCATTTTGTAAGAGAGAAACACTTCAAGCTAAATTTGTAAATTGAGACCTTTGGGAGATCATTGCTTGCATTGAGTGAAGACTCACTTGTATTGAAAATTTGAGCTTGAGGGAAGCTCACATTCTATTTGCTTGGTGGGAGTTTTAGTAATTTCACCGATTTAGCAGCAAAGTTATGTTAAAAATTCTTGATTGGTAAGATCAAGGTAATGGATGTAGATGTGGTGTCACCAAACCACTATTAAATTGCTTGATTTTTTTAATTCTTTAAACCTATATATTTACTTCTTTCTATATACCCATTAAACCCAAACTTGCAAATGTTCCTGACATTGCCAAATGCATTCAAAAAGTGTTTTTAACCCTGTTCTAGCTCGTTATCAAGACCTAACATAATGAAGGTTATCCATCTTATTATCTAATTTTAAGATTACTAAAATGGATAAATCATGATACTACCAATAAATTCAATAATCTTACATTCTTAATAACTTTAGTAAACTTTCATTAATGACTTTTTGGGTATTCGGACTTTTGACTGGAGTTCTCTCTATCTTCTTCAATCATCTTGGTGCCTTGAGTTGGGAAAAGTCCTAAAGCGTGGCATGAGATCGATTTCATTTAAGATTCCCTTCCCTGATCCTTTTGTGAAGGCCTTTCCTAGTACTCTTGCCAAAGGGCTTCAAATGGGACTAATTCAAAACTTTACTTCCTATTAGTGAATGATCAAAAGTAAATTTAATGTTCTATAGCTTAATACTTTTATAAATATTTTTCTTCTTTTGTCTTTAAGTGAGAGTTACAAAGAAACCCCTTCACATGACAAAACTTGTGTCAAATTAAACCCCTTCACGAACTTAATCACAACTAAATGTTATGGTATTTTTCTGCTTTGGGCTGGTGCTTTTAGACATTTTGAGCCTTGTTATATATGGTCTATTTTGTATCTATTTTTTGTCCCTTACAGTCTTTGCTACGGGCGGCCTTAACATGCTTGGCTAGTAGTATTCACTGTAACTTTGATATATTTTTATAGGTATATTATATATCTTCTTTGCTTTAAAAAAAAAAATCACAACTAATTGGTGGAATGAATTCAAATGTTAATCACATATAAATGCCAAAACAAAATGTACACGTAAGACAAAATTTATCCTACAATCCTCACAACAAACTTGTTCATATATCAATCTATTGATGGCGAGATCAATGAACTTTGAATTCACTTACAAAATTTTTTATGATAATCACGGTAACATTTTCATAACTTTCATTGTTGCAAAGGCCTTATAATAAATCTTGGTCTCCCGGTAACCTTCACATCTCAAATGCCAAGATTAAAGGATTCGACCATAATCCTCTTAAAATTGAATAACCAAGTAATCAATTGGTTTAAATTGGTTGAGGTAGTAAGCAACCTCTACCCCGATAAGGGTGAGAACACAAATTCAATTCCGGCCCAAAAGAAATTAGTCGCAAGTCCAAAGGACTTGGGGATACCCTTAGTAAAAAAAAAAAATGGTTTAATACTTAAAAGATAATGTCAAGGTTTTGAGAGGGTATTTTGAAAATTTTTAATCTACTTAATATATAAAGTTATTAAACCAAGTATTAATAAAATTGTTTAGAGTTATAATCTCATTGGTTTGTTATTAGCTTACTATCTGAGTGGTATACATGTAATTAAAGCCCATAAAACTTAACCTATAAATATTAGATAAATTATTCCACACACTCACAGTGAAGTTTAGCAAATTTCACAAGTGTGGCTATAGGATTGACATGTGTCCTTTTAGAGAGTAGTTTTGAATATTAAATATATAATTAATTATGAAAAAATGGTATGTGTCGGTTTTTTAAAAGATTTTAAGAGGGCATTTTGAATATTTTTTATCGAGTAATTATTTGATATACGGTTGGTGGAGTTTATAGACTCCACAAGCGGGTTAAAATTTGGGACATATCCTATTTTATAATTAATTATATATTTTATATTCAAATCTATTTCTTAAGGGGACACATATATCCTTTAACTCCGCATGTTCAGTCTACTAAATTCCACTATCGGTGGATGATATAATTCTCATTTTTTATCTACTTAATATATATAAAGTTATTAAACTAAATATTAATAGAAGATAAATTATACAATACACTGTTAGTGGAGTTTATGACAGACTACACATGCGAGATTTAATGGTTGACATGTGTCCTCTAGGGAATACTTTTGAAATTTAAATTAAGAAAACAGGTTTGTGTCAACTTCTTAACCCGCTGTGGAGTTCAATATTTACATTGATAGTGTATTGTATAACAACCCGCTGTGGAGTCATGATTTTATTGGTTTTATTATTAGCTTATTATTATGTGAGTGGTTTACATTTGATTTAAGTCCATAAAATCTAACTATAAATATTATATGTCTTGTGTTGTTGGTTATTATTGTGAACAAAAAAAAAATTAAAATGCTTGTGGCGATGATTCACTTAAACCTGATGATGGTGATTTGTTAGGCAACTTTTGTCATAAATGCGATAAGAATGATAAAAATAATGATTAATTAATATTTGGTGCACTAGCATTTTATACATTCTATACACTATCGGTGATGGGAGTGACACCTCATTAATGAGTAAAAATTAAGAACTTCAACGTCCTTTAAAATAAATATATTTAGATTTGGATTTTCTACTTTCAACTTTTCCCGTCAAATATTTCACTCAGGTCATGTTTAGTGCACCGATTCACCGGTCGTTTGGCCGGTGGATCGGTGCACCGGTCAAATGGAGCCTTAAGTGTAATCTCCGTTTCAATCGCTGCTCTAATAATCTCATCTGTACAATACCTAATCTAATCTGTACAGTGTAATCTCATCTGTACAGTTGCTAAACAGTGTCAATCGCACCGCTACCGCACCGCTCTACTAAACGGAACCTCAGTCATTCTGATAACTCAAAATCATCAGACATGGAAAAAGTTGTAAATTTTGGTATGGGTGAAGGTAAGTTGCTTTTGGATTTGGGTGTATGCCCTTCCTAACCCAAACACTAAACCTTTATTTTACTTATTGCAGTTTATTATAGGTTGTATTAAATTTCTCAAAAGTTTTTTTATCCTATCGGAAATTAAACAAAAGCAAGTTTCAAATCTCAATGGAAGTTTAAGAAATGAATTAAATAGCCAAAACTCTCAAAGAAATATGATTGTACCATGTAAAAACTGCTTAAAACTTAAAAGCCTAATGTTCCAACCAAGCTTCAAGTTAGACCAATTCCTTTCCCTAATTATGGCATAAATAATGGACTTTATTAATGTTGTGGTAGACATCAAAACAGTACATGAATATTTGTATGGATAATTTTCCCTCCACTTGCTACACCTATATATATTGAGTAGCGCCTATCAATTAATATACCCAAATTTATTATTTAGATTGGAAATTAATTAAATAAAATATATAAATAAAAAATAATTATGATAAGTAAATTATTAATTACAATTATGGTTTAATTTATAATTACCATAATTAATAAAAAAAGTTTAATGATTTAAAGTAACATCAATTAAAAAATTATTATACTATAATACTAAGGGTATTTATGAAATTTCTCAATTATGATTTTTGAGTTCGTGATTTTATATAGTAGTAAGATAAGATAAGATATATGCCTCTCTTTTACCCCTACCCCTAACGTATTAAAAAAAAAACAAAAAAAAACTAAATTAATGTTATAACCTTGACCAAGCAAATAACTTTACCCTTCTAGTAATTAGTACTATGAAACATCAATCATGGAAACTTCATAAATTTTGTGAAGTTAATCACAAATATGCATTGCATTCACAGATACACTAAAGCAGGGGTGCAGAATGCAGATTGAATTAATGAGGAACTTAAACTTATCAAATCACTAAATGCTCCTAATCAAGAGGATACTGATATCTTATTGTTCTCTTTTAAAGTGCTCTTGAAATCAAATCTAAAGATATGTGGATCATTGGATATGTATCACCACACCCATATATGTAGGACATCCAAAAACCAACAATGACAAAAATGAAAGACAACGTCGATAACAATCTTCTTAAGATGGGCTAGATTTTATAATTTTGGGCACAATTCAAAGAGATTGTAATTGCTGAACTTAGTTCTATAAGTATACCTACATTTCAAGAACCTGACAACTGACAAGTTCAGCAGGTCCAAGATCTCTGGTGCCAATAGCCTTCCAGACAACGGATTCTGATCCCGATGGTGAATCAGAAACTTCATGAAGCAAACCAGAAGTGGAGCTTGATGACTGCCAGGGACATAAATCATCAGGTGGAATAGCCTGTAGGACAACAACATGACAATTTTCATCTTTTGTGATGACATGGAGCTTTCCATGGAATCCGGCTAGCAAATATGGGGAGTCTGAATTAGTAGAATCATTAATAGGGACATTTTTTATGACAACCTTCCAAGCATCTTCTTTCTGATCATACACCTTTATCTTACCATTATCCATAGGGCTTGTAGAAGGATCACAAGCATATAATTCACCATCTATTACAACACTCAACTTTGTCCCTGCCTGCCGTTGAGGCCAACCATCCCCCATGCCATTTGGCATATCAGCCCATGAATTTGTTTCAGGATCATAAATCTCACCCCCAGCATCAAAAAAGAAGGGCCATGAATATAAACTCTGACATACATGTAAACGCCCCATATAAGAAATCATCCCAGTGGCGATAGGCTTCAGCATATCAGCCAAAAAGGCATTAGGTAACAGATGAGCTCTTGAGAACGGCATACTTGGAACTTGAGACCATGTACCGGTGCAGGGATCAAAAACTTCAGCAGACTGAAGAGGAATCAATCCACCTGGGCCTCGAGTAACCCCGCCAACAACATATAGCTTATTATTTAAAATGCTAGTCTTACAGTATGCCCTACCAATTGACATGGGAGTTACTTCACTCCAAGCCATTTGAATTGGATCAAATCGCCAGACATTTTTCATGGTAGAAGCCCTAGATAATCCCCCTAGCACATACAGACATCCATCAATAGCAGCAATGCCGGAACCACAAAATTGCGTATTATCGGATCCAGACTTCTCCCCAAGCCAGCCTCTTATAAATTCAGCAAGTTTAGTTCTAGGTCCCACCATCTTCCATAGACTCGTAGGTTCTTCTTCAATAGTGATGTTTGGAATTGGTGGCAGCCTCAGCCATTTTCCTGACAAAGGATCCATAGCACGCCATACAATATTTTCCTCTTCAACCTTAGTTAACACATATAACCACTGCTCTGTCATTCCAAGTTCTTTTCTCAGTTTATACAGGTCAGGGTCCATAATGGTTTCCTTCCACTTCCTTGATACCAACCTCATTTTGAGGTAGTGAAGTCTGGGAAGTCGAGCAAGGATCTGTATTGATAACTCATCAGGAAACACAGGAATCAGTCTTGCGCTATCTTCATCAAAGCGAGAGAAAATCTTCTGTTTCTTGCAGGTCTCACTCTGCAATACCAATAACTCATCGTAGTAATCTATTGAACTCCTTGGAGAACCAGAGCTCAAAACACTCCCCATTATAAAATTCTCAGATTAAGCAATATTTGAAGAAATTCCTGCTCAGCTGAGGGATTCAGTCCATGTGCTGCAAAATTAATTTCATTGTATTGTCATTTATCATTGAAGATGTTACAGAAACATATGATAAAATGCATGTCATTCAAGTTGGCAGTGAGCTACAGAGTGAGAAGAAACTATTTGGAATCAATTGTTATTGCAACAAGACCCACAAAGCAACTAATACATTTTCAGACCTTCTATCATCTAGCACAATCTTTAAAGATAAGAAGGAAAGCATAACCAAAAATTGCTTAACATGAGTGAAAAACGAACACTTTTATTCCTTCTCTTGTCCATAAATTTACCAAGCCAAAACCAATAAAGAGATTGAAGAAAAAGGACCTTATATATAGAGAACAAGATAGCAATCTTATAAAACTACAACAACATAGAATATGAGAATTCAACAAAAACTAACAGCAGATCATTCTCCCAGCCAACATGTTCAAAGCGATAATACTCTGTTTTAAATTCTGCAATAATAGATAGAAAATTGATGAAGAATTGCTCAGATCATTCTTAAACCCACATAGAACGTAAAGAAAACATTTAACAGACAGAAATATAAAAGAGCAAAGTCAAATAAATACCCATCAAATCAATTCTACGACAAAGGCCAAAACTTTCACACCTAATCTTACTGGCAATTCTTCTCAAACTCACCGTTCCACCATAAGAATCATCAAACATATAATTGCAACAAGAAAATTCAGAAACCAGAATCAAAGCAAAATACAAGATCAAAACCCATTGCAGAATTTAAGAGAATTGAAGTATTGAATCGGGAAACTGCATGAGCTTCACGTGCAATACCGGATCATTAACTGAGAAAATAAAATAAATTAGGAGAAAACGTAAGGTAAGTGAGAAAATTTACCTCAAAACCAAGAAAGAGTAACATCCAAAATAGGTAATGAAACTATATATGATGTATCTAACCCCGCAAAAAGGAAGAAAAAGAAATCTAAATCCATATAGGACTCTGTTTGTAATCGTGTTTTGATAAGGGACGCAGCTCCAAGTCCGACGTGAAAAGAAAACCAGAAAATGTGATAAATTTAGTATCAGATGACACGTGGACAAAATAGAACCCAAACGTCCAGATATTTTTTATAGGATCATAAGTTCATCATAACAAACAAATTCCATATATGGCCTAAACATCGGAGAAATCAACAAATTAAACAAACAAATTATCGTAATAACATTAATACTTACCTTTGTCTACCAAATAAAACATTTTATAATAATACTATAATCAAAGAAACAAAACAATTTTTTTTTGAGGTAAAAGAAACAAAATAAATTGATATAATATTAGACGAAATCCATATATATAATATATAGTCGTAAATCTAAAAGAAATCTATATAAGATTGAGAAAATGAAGTACCTACCCGCTAAATTTATTTCCTCCACTTGATTATGATTATATACGGTCCATTAAGAACATTATATTATATTTATTGAGGTAGTCAACGAGTAAATCATAGTATAACTGAGTGTTATATGATTTCCATGTGGAAAATGAGCCCCAACAATTGCGTGGAAACTTAGGAAACGGAAAGTAGAACGGAGTTTCTGGCTTTCTGCTTGGTTTACGCCCTTATAAGATACCGGGTGTTTCTGATTCTGCCCATTAATCTTTTTTGGGCTTATTAAGCCCAAATACGCCTGTTTTTGTTTATGATTCATGCAATAGTAAGATGTATACATTGTTAAACTTGGGACTTCTCCTTGTGAAAGAGCTTATTAATTACTATTTTTTTTAATTCAGGTGTTCAGAGTTTTGCTCTCTTTAATCCATATCCGTTCCACGTCAAGTATCTAGTTTTGGTGGGTAAGTCTCTCAACGGGGATAACTACGTATTCAAGATCTCGAACCTACTGGAACAAGCCGTTTACCATTTAATCTAATCCCACGTTGATCTTACTAATTACGATAAGAAAGGTGCCTCTTCTTATTTTAAGCCATCTTATTATAAGGAAACACAGGAGTCTAACATACCAATATATACCATTATATTAAAAATGCCTAACCGTTGTTATAGGAAAGTTTAAGCTGGTCTCACTTGGCTCTTGATTTGAATATGACTATTTTATTTGGCCATAAAAAAAAGCTATCTAACCTTAGATATGACTATTTCAATATTTTTTTTGAAAGGTAGGAGTCAATTTTTATTAATAACACCAGGTTCACTGGTAAAAACACCAGTAAAACTGCTCACAAACAAGAAACATGTGTATGGGAGGAAACCAATCATGCTACACCGTCACAAACGAAGAAATACCAAATGACACAACAACATCACCTACGCAAAACCAACAATCAACCACATCCCACTAAAAACAGAACAAGAAAAAATTAATTTACCACCAAAAAATCAAACTCTCTATGAACCCTCCTTTGCAAGTTTGTCTGCAAAATCAATGCTTTCTCTATAAACCTTAATAATATTCCACCTATCAATTTTCTTTTTTAGCGCCTTAATCTGCAAAACGTATCTCCTTAATCTCCAAGGAGCAGAATTAGGATGTAAAAACCACTTCATCGCATTTGCTGAGTCAGTTTCAATGATAAGTTTATGAGAAGTAGCCCACCTAGATGCACCAAAGACTACTAACGCCTCTTTTATAGCAAACAATTCAGCATCATTAGAATCAACAATTCCAATAGAGCTTTAACATCACTATGTTGGAATCTAACCGAACCCCCCCCCCCCCCCCCCAAGTTCCAGCTGGACCCGGTTTTCCTTTCAAAGCACCATCTACATTGAACTTAAAAGATCCTTCGTCTGGGGTTTGCCAAATTTGATTACTGCTAACCACCTTGTTTTTAGCCATTTCAGTCCTTATTAACATGAGATATCACAATAAGTCTTCAACCTTTTGAGGTTGGTTTAGCCATTTAGCCAATATCCACCATACCAGCCTGACTTTAATAACCTCAAACAGTTGAGAAACCTCCATAGGTTTGTCATTAAACACAACATCATTTCTATGCAGCCAAACTAACCAAATGACCACAAAGAACAACATTCTCCAAATACCTTTATTCCCAATACTTGGAATTAGATTATGCCAAGCACAAATTCAATCAATTGGGTTACCTGGAATAGACTAGAATATACCTCACCAAGCGCAACATTTAAACCAAATTAGCCAAACCACCTGAGAATGAAAAAATAAATGACTAGTAGACTCCACCTCCAAGTGACAAAAGAGCACCAAATGCAAAACGCCATTCAATAATGCCCTATCGGCCAGCTCTTCCGTAACTGGTGCCTTTCCTTTTAATATTTGCCATACAAAAGTCTCCACCTTTGGTGGTGCAAGGCCGCTCCACACTAGGTTCCAATGTCTGTGGTCATCTCCGCTGCTTCTATACCATGCTTTACAGAATGAAACAGCCGAATGATCTCCACTAGGGGTGAACCTCCAAACTGCTTTATCAATAAGATCAGAACATGGGGGATATTCTTTTAAGAGCTTAAGCAAATATTTCCATTGATCCATCTCCCAATCAAAGGCCTGTCTCCGAAGGTCAATTTCCCATTCCCACTCATTCCCATTCCAATGACCATAGTCACAAACTCTCCCATTTTTAACCCTCGATAACGCATAAATGCGGGGAAAGGCATCCTTAAGCGTTGTGTTCTCAATCCAAATATTAGTCCAGAATTTTACTTTATTCCCATTACCAATACACAAAACCAATCCGGAAGACATAATTGAAGAACCTGTTATCAACCATCAAAGGATCAAGCATATGTTTCCACAACCTTGAACACTTTCTTAAGTTGTTAACTGGTGGTAGCAAGTCACTGCCATTCCATTCATTTTTTTTCAACCAACACTTTCCTCCAAAGAGAATCCTGCTCATTTGCATATCTCCAAAGCCATTTATTCAATAGAGCCCTATTTTTAATCTCTAAATCGACTATACCGAGCCCTCCCTTCTCCTTAGGCATGCAAATCGAACTCCAGTCAATGTAATGAATTTTCCTTCCAATTGCTCCCCCACACCACAAAAACCTTCTTTGAATTTTATCCAATTACTCCTTTACAATGCAAGGAATAGGGAAAAGGGATACATAGTACAGTGGCAAACATGACAAAACTGATCTAATCAAAATGGTTCTACCACCTATAGATAGATACCTTCCTCTCCAATTTTTCAACCTCGGCCCGAAGCTCTCAATAACAGGTTTCCAAACTGAAATAGCATTTCTTCTCGCTCCAAGTGGCAGTCCAAGATGCCTGCAAGGAAGATCATCAACTTGACACTAAACAAGCTCAGCCCAAGCCTCCAACTGCTGTTTATCAACCCCAATACCAAACAATCTGCTTTTATGGAAGTTAACTTTCGAACCCGATATGAGTTGAAAGCACTTAAGAATACGCTTGACATTAATAATCTGCTCCAGTACAAGTTCACAAAAAATCAGTGTGTCATCGGCATATTGGATATGTGAGATCACAAAGTCACCATTCCTGACCTGGGCGCCTTTAAAAATATTAACCTTAGATAGCTATTAATGGGATTTCAATATGAATATTGAATATTAGGGGATTATATTTAAAAAAAAAAAAGAAAGAAAGAAAGAAGCTAACAGTTGTGTGATTTGTTCATAAACTATTCAATTTTTATTTTAGCCACCCGAATTAATCAAGTCTATCTAACCTCAAATATAGTTTAACGCTAGGATTAATAAAAGTACTAAATAACATTGAACTAATAATATTTAGTCGAGTGATTTGATTAGAAATTAAAAAAAAAGTTAACAGTCACATAATCTATAGGTAAATTGTGAATTATTAGTCTCAATCACCTGGATTTAAGCTTTCATAACCTTGGATATATCTATACTATATATAAAAGTACGAATAAGGAGAAGCTTTATGTTTTTCGATTGTACTTTTTTTTTTCTCAAATATATTTCTAATTTGCCATTACTAAATAATATTTTAATTATTCCATTATTAAAATAATGGAAATTTAGATTATTCTCATTAATTAGGATCCAACGTGGCCAATAGGAATGCTCCATATCATCTTTAGCATCTGAATTTTAGTCCAAAACATTCTTTAAGTCGGTTTAGGAGAAGATCAATTCTGTCCAGAAATTTGAAGGGCAAAATCATCCACCGGAATGGCAGAATTAGGTCTTGAGATAAACATAAAAGTTGTAGATCTTGGAATCCTCTTTCCAACGGTACCTCATTTGTATTTTTCTGAGCTCTAGATCAAAAGATATGAATTTTCTTCCAAAACTGCTCTTGTGAAGTCCTTGAAATAAGATTTAACAATACTGCATCAGGGCTGAATTATTACTGCATCATAATTACTGATTGGACTTGGACTCCTTCTTTGGGCTTTCATACGAACGAATTAGGTCTAAGAATATCATATTTAGCCTTCAAGACAGATTGCTTGACAATTTGGGCTTCATGGACTCAAACGGGTCTAATAGGCCTATTGGTCCCAAATGTGACAAAATCAATAGTTTTCCAAATCTATACTATATATAAAAGTATGAATAATGAGAAACTTTGTGTTTTGCGATTGTACCATTTTTTTTCCAAAATATTTCTAAATTGCCATTACTTTTTTTTTTAAATTTCCATTACTTAAAATTAGACTTTTATGTTTTATATATATTATTATACTATTATTGGCCAACCCAATTTATACTATATATATATATTATTATTATTATTTATTTATGATTTAATTTTAAATTTAAATCTTACTCAAACTATTATATATATATATATATATATATATTTCTAACTACTTATCCAAATTATTAATGATAATAAATATGTAGCACAAAAAAACGATGATGATAAATATATGATTGTTGCATTTGTAATTTTGGTATCATTTTAGCTTAAATGTATGTTCATAACGTACAATGGCCATGAAAAGAGTTTTAATTTTTCTTTTTCCATTTTAAAATTTCTGTTATTTTTACAGTTTTAAAAAAAACTACCGTCTAGGTATGGTATTGATAACTTCTTGTCATGCTTTGTGAATTTCATTTTCTTTTATCACTCTTTTTAACCCATTTTCTTCATTATTTTCATTACTATGTTTGATGATTACTTAAAATGATTTTTCAAAAGGAGTTGAATTTTTAAACGTATACTCATACTATAAGAACTAAACCGGATTAGATTGCAAAAAAAAAAAAGCCAAAAAAAGAGTAACTTATTTTCTTTTTTTTTTCAATACTATGTTTGATGACTTCTTAAAGCGATTTTTCAAAGGAGTTGAATTTTTTAACGTATGTACGAATTTTGATGATTGTTTGCTTTTGTTCTTATTAAAAAAAATTCTATGTTTGAAGTTGGGAAAGAAATTTAGGTCTTGGGTGAGGTGTCTGGAACATCATGCCACATTCTTGCGTAATTCTTTAAATTTAGCGTTTCCTTTAAATTTAGTGTTTCTTTTGATATTTGAGTTACGTAACACTTTTTTCAACATTGTTCGATTGGAAACATAAAATAATTTAATTATATTGTGTGATTTAATAATTTTATACCGTTATAAGATTGTGAATTTCATATTTTTTTCCCACAACTGAGATGATTATATTACAATGGGATTGGAGGTTAAATGCACTAAGGACAAGGGTTAAATGTGAGCTGTTGAAACTTCTCAATGAGACAGCCTCATGAATCAAATAGAGAAGTTCGTGTGATCAATAATAGAGCGGACGAAGAGATAAGGGCCCCGAGATTTTTGTCTGGAGGGGATCCTCTTTGATATTGGAGTTAGTAGGATATTAAGGTGTTTGGAGATACTGAAGTTAGTGGGGTCTTAAGGTGTTTAGAGAGCTTAAGATTTAAAGAGTGGAAATAATGAATTTTTACCTCATGTGTGGAGTAGTTCTCTATATATATGCAGTGTGGCTTTAGGTCGTTCTATATGGGCTCAACATTACCCCCTAGGTATGAGGGCGGTTCTAAAATGATTGCACAAATGGCTATGAAACTCAGTGTCAGGTGGGTGCAAGTTGGTACGATTTGAGCTAAACAGGCTTATCGGTTGCATAACTATATAGTGTCGAACGTAACGGTATTCGATCTGGATGTATACTCCATGTGGAGAGTGTTGAGTCGTAGAATACTCAATTTGGTAATGAGCCCCTCTGTCGAACTGTATGGTGCTCTGTGAGATGAATGAGAGATATGCCATGAATTGCGAAAAGGGGAGTGCTCAATTTTTTAGGTTTGAATAGGAGAGTGCGCTCTAGGAATGATGGTGGATAGGAGACTCGAGTTGATAACGTACTCCGTGGAGGAATACATAACGAAAGAGCCCAAATAAACAATATGCTCCATAGAAGGTTGGTGAACATGAGAGCACTCAAACTGATAATGTACCATTTGTAGTGATATTGGATGAATGGAGTTCAAATTATTAATATTCTATGTGGAGAAATGCTGAATGGAGTAACCCAGTATGATAACATGCTTTATATACTACCGAGTGGAGGAGTTCAATTCAAATATGTATATGTATATACTATCAAAGGAAGGAGTTCAATATGAATTATATATGTTTGTATGACTAAACAGACGGGCTCGATTTGCGAATGGAAGAGCTTAATATGAATGATTTATATAGTGCTAAATAGAGGAGCTCAAACTGATAATTAATGATATATAATTTTATAAAGAGATTGTCGAAATTTCATACTATAGTATCAAAAAATTATATGGAGATTAACAAATCTCACAAAGAGATTATCAAAAATCATAGAAAGGTTACAAAAGATTAACAAATCTCACAGAGAGATTATCAAAAATCATAGGAAGGTTACAAAATTTATAGGAAAATTTATTAAAATTTCATAGTTAGGTTATCAAAGTTTCTTATGGAATTTATCCCAATTTTATAGGTAATTATCAAAATTTCATAAAACTAGTATTAAGAAATGTCCGGATCCAAAAAGTACTAGTACTTAATAATTAACATGGAACCAATTAAACAAAACTAAAAGGTGGGACTAGTTATGAAGCAAATTATTACTAGCTAGCTTTATTCATAGCTTGATGGCTTTATTCTATTTCAAGTCTTAACATTGTACAGCCAGATATTTGATCTCTACTACTAATTAACCATTAACCAAGCAAGCTACATCACTAGGAACAATGTTGCAGAATGCCAAAGGATCTGAACTGCCCTCTTGCTGCTCACCGGCACCACCATTGCGAAACATTGAACTGAATTCCGATATAAACCTACCCGAATACGTCAAGCACTTGCGGGGATCTCCAAACCTTTCATTTCCATGGCAGAATTTCGGCACTGAAAATGCTGATGAAATTGTGATTGACCCTTTGTAATTATTCTCTTCTTCTTCTTCTTCTTCGTCATAATCATCATCATCAGCTTCATCAATTTCTTCATCAATTACCTTGTCTGATTCATCTCCTTGGCAAAACCCAATGTTTTCTTCCAGCTCTACATCCTCGTCATTACCATCGATTTCCTCATAAACAGTGTGATGACATGTAACAGTGTCATCCAAAGGCACGAGTTGGAGAATGAGGCGACCGTTTTCTCTGTGAGCTTCAAAATACTCATGGTGCTTCACTTTCTCTTCCTTGAGAACCAGCCTGCCGTTTTTGTAATGTCTGGTTAGAATCCAAGGCATGTGGCCTGGCAAATTCCCTGTTCTTGCTAGCAAAGGAATTGTCGGTGGGAATTGTCTTGTCATTGCATTAGTCCCTCGCTGAAGCTTCCTCTTACCATTCCCTGAAGTACTCTCCGTTTCTGGCACTTGCAATTCGTTGGGGCTCATGTAAACTCCACTTTCAGTTCCAAGCATGTCATCCATCCCCGAAGAGCAAGAAGAGTAGGAAGAAGAGTGAGTGCTTAAGGTTCGAAACAAGGATTGGAAATCTGGGGATGATGGAGACCGAGTCTTTGAAATCGTGCAGGAATGGAGAATGAGGGGATTTGGGGTTTGAGTTTGGGGAGTAAATATTAGGGTTTTCAGACCAGCTGGTAGCAGGAGATGTTCAATATTGTAGGAGGCAGCAGAGGGAGTGGTGCTGCATTGTTTTTGGATTTGCATGGGAGTAATAGCAGCTGGAAACCTGCTAAATGAGCCAGACATGATGCTAAAGAGGGATAAAATCATGGATTTTGTCTTCAAAATCAACCCATCTTCGTTTGACAATCCCATCTTGCTTTTCTTATTACAATCAAAGAAAGCAACCTTTTCCGTTACCCAACTCACTGCAGGGAAATTATGTATACTTCAAACTGCACGCAGAAACCAAAAAAAAAAATTAGTGTTCGTTTTATGGTTTTTTTTTTTTTTGGAAAGCAAAAAATAGTGTTTGGTTAGAGTAGAAATTCAAGTATGTAATACATAAATTTTGACATAAAAAATTACGTAGGAGCCTTACAGATTGTAACTTCGGATATCCACGAATTAACCAAACAAATAATTAAACAGAAATAAAAAGAAAATTTTTCTTGTAGATTTATGCCACAATTCTCCACTATCAACTCAATCAAATTAGCAAACTATCAATCTAATAAACCCAAGAACCCAATTGTTTACTGTCAAATTAATCAAATTAGCAAACTATCAATCTAATAAATCCAAAAACCCATAACATCCAAAGGGGATTGTCTCGTAACAACATAAATCTATCTTAACTTTTTTCTCTCTCACACGCGCACACACACAAAAAAAAAACCTAAACATAAACTGTTTATTTATAGTCACATAAAGAGGCTCCTAAACTTGGGGTCTAAGTAACTCCGCCTTAACTTAAAAGACAAATAACTAATTAATAAATTATCGAATTAATTTTCTAAATCCTAATTAAATAATTTCCTAACACCTATTTGGGTTGAGTAGGATAAGGGAAAGGGACAAGTTTTGAAATTGTCTGCAATATAAAGAGCGGTGATTACTAACACGAGGATGACATGAGTGTATCTCAACACTTTTTTTTTTTTTTTTTTTTTAAATATCAACACATGCATTTCTTTCTTCCTATATAGCATATATGTCAAGCACCGCCGTTCTTCTTAGTCGATTTCATTCACTTTCTATCAGCAAAGCTATATATAAATGATTGATAGCTTGAATATTCGTACTTATTCAATGTACCAAAACATATCGAATGAATTCTAACAAAAAAAGAAATCGAATGAATGATCTTTTACATAAAACTCCAACTTTACAAAAAAAAAAGAAAAAAAAAAGAGAACACCCACACAATTAAATTAAATGTATGTATTACTGACGTCACTGTCGTCGACCGAGAGTCTCTACTGTCTTTTTTTTTTTTTTTTTTTTAAATCTTAATATTTACCAAAGAAAGGAAAAAATGGTTAAGTGATACTCTTTACGATGCTTCTCTTCCTAAAGCAGAATCATAGGAGAATATACAAAAGTGAATTCACTTTTCAACTTTGAAGAAACCTTGTAAGAAGACAGTCAGAAATAGAGTGAAGGGACATTCAGACACATGTCGGTGAAATTTGCAAGTAAACAAAATGAGTTGTTTCTTGGTCTAATTGATTTTAGTCTTGAAATTTTGACAATTAAAACAGGGAATTTATTGTATCAATGAGAAAGGAGTTAAGAAAAACACACATTTACCAAATTAAAAACTATTTAAAGATTGTGCATTATTAGATATTATTAATAGACATAAGCAATGTAATAGTAAGAGAGAAAAAAGAGATGAATATCTTACTCGATAGACTTAGTACATTACTCCAATCTGATCTTTTTGGCAACCCATTTTTGCTTATATGTTTTCTCTCCAATAACAATTGTAGGAAAAGAGAGCAAAACGGAATCCGGCCGGCCGCCGGAAACTACTGACTCTAAACTCTAAGCACTTCACTCACACGAACAAAACTCGCAAGATTTTCTTTCTCAGAAATTTTTCTCCAGCTTGCTCATTACCTCTCTCTTTATATAGGGGAAGATTTTCCTGCTTTTTTTAGGGTTTCATTATTATAATATTCATTATTTAGATTTCCCACTATTATTATATTCATTAATTCGATATAGGACAATCTATGTTTTTTGGAAGTACGTATGTATAAAGGGCAGTAAAGTCATTGTTGATGTCTAAGAGAAACGGCTGCCCTTATGGAACTTAGAGCATCTATAAGTGAAACTTGGCTATAAGATTGGTAAATTGGTAATAGCAAGGCTAGTGTGAGAGAGATTTTAAGTTTTGGAATTCGTAGGGAATCACAAAGAAAATACCATCCCTTCAACTGATTTTGTTTGCTTTTGTATTTTTTTGCACACATTTTCTCATGCCGATGCCTTTGTTTCTTTCACACCCTCTCTCTCTCTCTGACAATTATGTTGGACATGTATCTCACTTTACCATTTACCTATTCAAATTTCCGTTTCTTTTTATTTCATCTTGAACAAAAAAGGAGAGAGAAGATTTCGAAACTTTTTAAACTTATATCCACCTTAATGATTTACGACTAATTTTGTTCGAATCAGATCAATATTATAGTGATGAAGTTCTCTGATGATATTTTACATTTATACAAGACTCTAACTTAAGACGTTACTCAAAGTAACAAGTCTTGAACCACGCTTGTTTCTTTCACACACACTCTCCCTCTCTGCTGACAATCATGTCGGACACTTATCTCATTTTACTATTTACCTATTCAATTTTTCTTCATTATTTTCAATTTTGTAGAAGGAAGATTTCAAAACTTCTTTTAAACTATATATTTATATGTATTTGCCTTAACAATTTACGACTAATTCTATTCGGGTCATATCCAATATTATAAGAATAAAATTCTTCTCCCAACAATGATATATTTTTTTCCATTCATACGACTTAATTTTATAATTGTTGCGCTAAAAATCTCTTGCTAGAGTTTTCGCGGAGAATTCTTTATGACAGCGTAAGGGTGTGCCAGTCAATTTGCGACTAATTCTATTCGAGTCATATCCAATATTATAAGAATAAAATTCTTCTCCCAACAATGATACTTTTTTTTTCCATTCATACGACTTAATTTTATAACTGTTGCGCCAAAAATCTCTTGCTAGAGTTTTCGCGGAGAATTCATTATGACAGCATAAGGGCGTGCCGGTCAATTTGCTGAAATTGACAAAAAGGTTGTAAAAACTAGATCTGGTGTGCGGAGCAGCAGATTAAAAGATCAGAGCGATTGTGGGGACTGGATCAAAGTCACACCGGAGCATTTAAATCATTGGATCCGCAAGCGAACTACTTCTCGTAACTGGGCCTCTCTCTATTTGGATCAGATCTAGGAGATCTGCTTTGATTG
Source organism: Corchorus olitorius (assembly GCA_001974825.2). Lineage (NCBI taxonomy): Eukaryota > Viridiplantae > Streptophyta > Magnoliopsida > Malvales > Malvaceae > Corchorus > Corchorus olitorius. Next base: position 26,421 of record AWUE01016112.1, on the reverse strand, counting down.
CAATTGAAATTGAAAAGAAAATAACAAACTGATCTGTTATTTCTAAATGAAGAACACGTGTACAGTGTTTGTATGTCCGGAGACAAGATTGAAACAAGAGAAAAACACTAAAAGAGTGTTTGATTGTCCTGAGACAAGATCTAAACAAGGAAAATATGAAGAACGAGTGAAGAACTCGTGATGAACATGGTGAAAATGGCGCAGAGCCAGAGAGAAAATAAGCACGGAGCTTGGTTTTTTGCGCGGAGCAAGTTTGTAGCTGCAGGAGCTGGATTTTGAGATGAGTGATATCTGCCTAAAACCTGAGAATGGCCCCCCTTTATATAGGGGGCGGTATGGGCTTTGGCATTAATGGGCTTGCCTTGCTGAGAAAGGCAAAATCCTTCTCCTATGCAGATGACAGCTTTCAGGAAGGTGCAGTGAAGCTTTCTTCTCCTTCTGATTGCTTCCAACTGCTGGGGAGAGGGCAAAACATGGACTAGGGCGCCACTCTGCTTGGATGGGAGATGAAAATCTGCCTCTTGGGTGGTTGATGATAATTCTTCCTTCTTCCTATCATAGTGCAGCGAGCCTTCGTTGCTTCTTTTGTGCTGAATTTAGCTAATTTGACTAAGCAGTGGCTAATTGACATCATGATTTGGAATTTGATCACCAAGGCCACGAAATTACTCATACTTAGTCACATTTAACTCTTCAAATCATGAAAATAATAATTAATTAAGAAAATGGCTTAAACCGGGGTGAGAAAGCCATATGTCCTTAACTGAAAAGAATGCAAAAGTTGCAAACGATCTCGGAATTAACCAAAATTTCACCAGTAGGCTTAGATTATCTCCATAAGACTATGGAAAAAATTTCAAGTGAATTCGAGCTCTCCTTCATGGTGAACTTGGTTTCACTCCCCAAAACGTCCTTAATTGAAAACCGGACATAAGTTTTTACTCCGATGTCAGAATGAGGTGAAATTTTACCAAGATGATCTACATAGCTCAAGGATCATCATGATATGCTCCTTGGTAGAAATGGCTGCCTCTAGCCTCTTCAATTGGTCAATTTTACCATTTTGTCCTTAATTGAACAAAATACAAGTTGCAATTTCACCTTATGGGGAGGGGAGGAGGCTAGGCGATTTCTCCACTATGGTTGGTCGACTATATGGAGGAGGTGTGAGGTTGAAAATCTCATGCCTCTCTCACGTGCATAGATGTTTCTCTTGCTGACAAACTTTAGCTCTCTGCCTTCTTCTTACAGGAAGAGAAAAATATCTCTCTGCAGGGCAGAGGGCAGCCTCTCCTCTGTATGGGAGACGACTTGGGCCTTGCTATGTATGTCTATGAGGTATTTTTCATCTCATGGGCAGATGACAAGCAATTTTCCTTTTTTACTTGTTTGCCTCCCTAGCAGACAACAATATCAAAGGAAACTGCTTCCGATTGATTTTCTCTGCCACTCACCCAGGTAGGGGCGGCAGATGTGAGATTTTTAATAATGATTATTCAATAAAATAATTATTATTTAATTAACTATTAATTAATTTCAGCCCTTGCAATTAATTTACAAGACTTTCCTAATTCAATTTGAATTAGGGTGGTGCAGAAACCTAGTTTCTTTAGGAATTTTGATTAATTCCTAACCACTCATCTTGATTATAATTATGTTAAGACCAATTTACCCTCAATTGTAAATTGAGGTATAAACAATGCCCCCCCAAGCTTAAGTCTTTGAATTAAAAGAATTTAAGCTTGTATATAAGGAAATTGGTCTTGGACCGAAATTTTTCCTCTTACTTCCTAGCCAACGTCGACACCCCCTCTTTGGTACCATACTTAGCTGAATTTTCCAGCAACTTTTCAAGCTTCAATGGCTTCCTAAGATCAAGGTAACAACAAGAATCATCACCAAAAGTCATCACTTATGCCAAGCAATTCAAGCCGCGGCTCCTTGTTCTTGGAGGCATTCCAAATCCTTGGCAAAAATCAAACAATTTGCATCAAACTCCCATGATGGCAGCTACCAATCAACTCAAGCAAGACCTAAGCTCAAGTCCATGGTGATTGATCCCAAATCGGCACAAAATCAAGGTAATTGCTTATGAACTTTTTAATTTTTGCGCTTAAGTTCATCAATTTCCTTTATGCCGCCAACCCTAGCTCAATTGCCATGATTAGGTCGACTTTGATGATGATTTTGGTATGATATGGCTGCTGTAATTTTAGGTAAAAATTTGATTAAAAAATCAAATCAATTTAGTAAAGAAATTGACAAAAATCCTTAGTAAAAACTACATAGTTTTCGGCCTAGGACTTAAATTTTGCCATAGATCTTTAGGTGAACATGTTGCTGCATGAACTTGTGATTCCATGGCATGTAATCATGTCCAACATGTCGACATAGGGGCTGTTTTCATCGACCTCCAATTTCCTTTCCTTAGGCGCAAATTTGTGGCCTTATTTGGCTAGGATTACAAATCCTATTAGGTCTAGGAAACCAAATTGGACTAGGAATTGGTGTTTTCCTCATGAAATTAGGCTAGGATTAGATCAACCCTAAACCCAATTGGACAAGGATGATAAACCCTAGCATGCGATGGCCCAAATTGATGGATTTGAACTTTAGGCGGCAATTTTCAATTTAGTCCCTAGGGTTTATGTAATTTTGGGAATTTTGGCCAAATTGATTAAATTAGCCAAAAATTCAAGGGGTTAATCATAAAATTAAGTCCTAATTAAAAGCATAGGAGCCTTAATTTTTACAATTTTAGTGCCCTAGTATGCCGTAGCCCCTCAATTGCATGAATTGCAAAGTGTGCGGCATAGTATTAGGTTTTTAGGTTGAAATTCTTGCTAATTTTGGCTCAATTGATAAAATTAGCCAATAATTAACACTAAATCAGGTTCTATACACATGAAATTAGGTTTAATTTCACACGTGCACTTCCCAATTAGATAGAATTTAAAAACCCTAGAGTGCCGAGCCCTTAATTGCATAAATTGCAAGTTAGGCGGCACTCAATTTCCCCATATCCTTAGGGTTTCGGCTAAAATTGCTATTTTTGACCAATTATTTACATCAAATCAGGTTCTAAACACATAAAATTAGGTTTAATTCCACACGTGCACATCCCGAATGATGAATTTTGGCAAACCCTAGCATGCCGAGCCCTTAATTGCAAAAATTGCAAGTTGGGCGGCATACTCTTTAAGATTAGGGTTTTAGTTAATTTTGGCCAAATTAGCATACTTTGCCAAAATTGAAATTTAGGTTTTAGGTTAAATCAAGTTTAATTTCCTAATTTACCAAAAAACCTTGAATATTAGCACACCATGACCTTAGTTGAAAAATTACAACTTGTGTGGTATGCACATTGATATTTTCGGCCTTAGTGCAATTTTATGGCCAAAAATTATTTTTATTTTCTTAAAAATATTACCATAATTATTTTTGGCAGCCATAATAATTATTTTTGCCAAGAAATAAAATTAAGGAATAATTTTAAGGTGGTAAAAATATTTATTTTCACCAAGCTTATTAACAAAATTGTGTTCTAACATACTTTGTTAATTTTTGTAGTTGCTAAGGATCTTGTTGCAGCGCTCCTGAATTTTCCTAAGGCGGAAGTTGCAGAGGCAATTCCCTCAAAGTTGGAGCTCGAGATGGCTATTGATGATATCAAGAGCTTTTTCATCAATGCCAAGCGTGCTAGTATGGAGGAGAATGCAGATTCAATCTTGAGGTCAATTGATATCATATGTGCCTCCCCTAGGGTTGATCCTCACATTGTTCAATTTTGGCGTGAATTCCCAATCCTCTTCAAGGTGTTTGCTGATGACTACAACCATACTTCCAAAGCATTGGCCCAACTTCATCTGACTAAGGCCAAATACCTGACTGGCAAAGGAGAGTTGGAACTTGAGATTATGAAGTTCCATGGGATGACCAATCCTACTGACCATGAAGTACTTCTCAACTCACTTTTGGACAGTCTCAAACCTCAGATGACCAAAGTGGAGAGTGAACTCACTACTCTGAAGACTGACAGGGAGCAAGCTGCTATAGAGAAGTGTAAGCAGATTGAAGAAATTGCTGCCTCCTTAGTTGATGTCACTAGTCTTGAGGAAGAAATGGGCACCAAGTACTTCCAATTGGAGCAATTGAACAACATTTTTCGCACTTGGACAGGAATTATCCCCAACTACTTTGAAGTCTTCAACGGGGATGATCCCTTTGCTGAGGTTGAAGAAGAAGAAGCTGAGGTGTCTGATGAGGAGGAGTAGTCTTCACCTCCTGGCTTAGAATTTTATTTCCTTTAGTACTTTAATTTTTCTCAAGTATTTCATGACTTTAAGATTTTGCTTTATGAATTGATTTCAATTTCAAACAAGTTAAGTTTTGTTTTGAATTGGTGGCAATGAGTTTTTGCCAACTTTAATATTAGTGGCTTTTTATTTTTATTTTAGCCATCTAACTTAAACAAAATCCTTTATCAATTTAATCTTTTGGTCTTATGACTAAAACCACAAAGATCAAATACTTGAACATTATTTTGGAATTAAATTGCCAATAATACTTAGAATTTTCGGCAAAAATATCCAAAAATGGTTGGAAAATTCGGCCTCCTTCTTTTGACTAAGGCCAAATTTTAAAAAGTTAAATTCCACAACACTTGTAAAATTTCAGTGATGGAATTTCTTATTTTTCTTTGAATTTTCGCCATACACTAAGGTTATTGGCAAAAGATCTGAAATTTTATTACTTCACAAGTAATAAAAATATTTTGTTATTATTTAAAAGCCACAAGAACGCAATTGGGGTGGCTGAGTCCACGAAGCGTGTAAGTTTTATACTTTTGTGAAGCATGTGGCTGTGAGTTGAGTCATAGCCACATCATCTAATTCCTCCTCCATGTCAAACTCAGGATTTGGATCAGATTTTGCCTCCCAAGCAGTTGGATGGTACTTCTTCAAATAACGCCCATTGATGAACTTCCTGTGGGAGTCACCCTCTTTAGCTTCTACCCAATAGGCACCATTCTTAAGTACTTTCTTGATACGGAATGGTCTTTCCCACTTGGGAGACCATTTTCCGCGTTTCATAGAACCAAGAGGCAAGAAAGCTTTCCACACTAGTTCACCTTCGATGAAACTTCGTTTACGAACTTTCTTATTGTAACTTCTCTCTGCCTTCTTCCTCTGTGCTTGCAGGTGATTTAAAGCATCCAACCTTTCAGAGTCAAGGTCTTCAAGCTCAATCATCATGGCATCATTGTAATCATACCACTGCAAGTTATTTTGGAATGCAACTCTGGCTGACTTAGCCAAAAGTTCCATTAGGACCATTGCATCATGACCATAGGTGAGGCTAAATGGACTCACACCAGTACTTGAGCGTTGTGACATCATGTATGCCCATAAGGCCTTAGGTAAGACTTTATCCCATTTACCGAGTTTGTCTTTTATCATTTTCTCTATGATGCCTATCATCACCTTGTTAGAAGCTTCGGCCTGTCCATTAGCCTGAGCATAGTATGGCGTGGACTTAGTGAATTTCAGGCCAAAATTTTCTTCCAAACTCCTTGTGATCTCACCATCAAAGTTAGTACCTTGATCGGTGGTGAGAGTTTCTGGAATTCCAAAGCGGTAGATGATATGTTCCTTGATGAATTTCTTGATGTCATTATGAGTTATGCCATTCAGAGCTTTTGCTTCCACCCTCTTGGTGAAATAGTCTGTGGCGACTATAATAAAGCAGACACCTCCTTTGGCAGGTGGGTAGATATTTCCAATGAGATCAATTGCCCATCTTCTGAATGGCCAAGGCTTTATTATAGAATGTAGCTCTTCTGATGGAAGTCATGCAGTCTTTCATGATGGTTGGCTAATAGAAACCATGATGGCGTATCAGCCATCTCATCTTCCTACCAGCTTGATTTGCACCACATAGACCTTCATGCACATCCTTGATGCCTTTCTTAGCCTCATCTTGATCTAGACATCTCATCAAAGATCCGTCTAAGTCTTTCCGATATAATTCATCAGCTAAGACAGTGTAGTGCACAGCCAAAGTCCTTATCCTTCTAGTGACCCTTGTTGATGGGTTTTGAAGATATTCAAGGAATGGCTGGCGCCAATCATCAAGTCTGTGCACCATGTTGCACACTTCAAACACATTGTCCCTAGTAAATGTTGAAGGCATGCTCCTTCTCTCAACATTCACCACCTTCTTCCAGATGTCATCTCGGAATACAAGGCCAGATGCAAGTTGTGCAGCAACATTTGCGGATTCATTTCTATGTCTGGGGACATGTTCTATTCGTACATCATCAAAATTTTCTAATAACTGCACTGCCACTGCATAGTAGGATAACAATGATGGACTTGTGCAATTGAATTCTCTGGCAAGCTGGTTAATCACCAAGAGAGAATCTCCTCTGATGTGTCTGTGGATACTTTCATCTCCCTGAGCAATTCCAGACCAATGATGAGTGCCTCATACTCAGCTTGATTGTTAGTACAATCAAAGTCTAAGTGGAATGACATCATGGTATAGTTATCATCAGGGGAGGTGATGACAATTCCTGCACCTGCAGAATTAGCAGTGCTAGAACCATCAAACTCAAGTATCCATGATATTAAAGATACCTCCATGACAAAGTTTGCATCTTCAAACTCTTCCCCCAAGTCTAAACATGGGTGGTCGGCTAGGAAGTCAGCAATTGCTTGCCCTTTCACTGCCTTCTGAGGTATATATTTGAAACTAAACTCAAAGAGTGCTAGTCACCACTTGCTTAGTCGGCTTTTAAGGAGAGGCCGAGATAACATGTATTTTACTAAGTCAGTTTTTGAAATAACATAGACATCGAAGTAGAGCATGTAATGTCTTAGTTTTATTGCTGCAAAGTAGAGTGACAAACATAGCTTTTCAATAGGACTATACCGAGTTTCTACATCAGTAAGAGTTCTACTTAAGTAGTACACTACTTGTTCCTTCCCTTTTCCTAACCCTTGAGCCAACAGATATCCTATGGAAGATGTAGTGGCTGCCAGATATAGGTACAAGGTCTTATCCTTCTTAGGAGGAACTAATACAGGAGGCGAAGCTAAGTACTTCTTGATGGCCTCAAAAGCTTCTTGATTGTTTGTCATTCCATTGAAACTCGTCCTTGTCTTTCAACCTCAACAGTGGTGAAAAAGCCTTGGTCTTTTTAGCAGTGTCGGAGATGAACCTTCTTAGGAAGTTGACTTGTCCAAGAAAGCGTTGGAGTTCTTTCTTTGAGATGGGCGGTTTTGCTTGTATGATGGCTCTTGCCTTGTTTTGGTCAATCTCGATGCCTCGTTGATGAACCAAAAATCCAAGGAAATTACCTGCACTAACACCAAAAGCACATTTCAATGGATTCATTTTCAAACCATGTTGTCTCATTCTTTCGAATGAGCGCCTTAGATGATCTATGTGATCAAGGTGGTTGTGTGACTTAACCACTACATCATATATGTATACCTCCATGAATTTTCCAATCATGTCATGGAAGATGGCGTTCATGGTTCTTTGATAGGTTGCACCGGCATTTTTGAGTCCAAAGGGCATGACTACCCACTCGAAAGTACTGATTGTTCCTGGACAACGAAAAACTGTCTTTGGAACATCCTCCTCTGCTATGTAGATCTGGTTGTAGCCGCTGTGTCCATCCATGAAGGACAACACCTGATGTTGGGCGGTCCCGTCTACCAGTAAGTCTGCAACAGGCATATGATATTCATTTTTAGGGGTGGCTGAATTCAAGTTACGAAAGTCAACACAAACCCTGATCTTACCATTCTTTTTAACTACAGGAACTATGTTTGAAATCCATTCTACATACCTTGCGGTACGGATGAATCCTGCTTTAAGGAGCTTTTCAACTTCCTCTTTAACTTTAAGGATGGCATCATTAGCCATCCTTCTAGGAGGTTGCTGATAGGGATGGTAAGCTTCGATGATTGGCAGACGGTGCTCCACCAAGTCACGACTTAAGCCAGGCATTTCGTCATAGTCCCAAGCGAAACAATCTTTGTATTCTTTTAACAAGGCTACAAAGCGTGGCTTGTCTTCTTCGGCCAACAACTGACTTATATAAGTCGGCCTAGGCTCTTCTTCAGTACCAAGATTCATTTCAAGTAAAGGATCTTGTACTTCAGCCTTGAGATCATCTAAGTGGGAGCAAGGTCAAGTTCTTCCATGGTAATCTCATCTTGTGTATTCTCTACACTTTGATAAGTCGCATTAGCTGATGGGGCGGCTGAGTCCTCTAAGCTTTGGAGCTTCATCTCTAAGGCCAATGTCGACAACATTTTCAAGGTGTCATTGGCCAACACAACCCCTCTAGGTTGTGTACTCATGGGATCTCCTCTATGATAGGAGCACATGGAAGCGGCTTGAAGGGGATCAAAGCATCAGGCCGCACAAGATTTTCCATCACCTCTTTCAAGGCTTCTTGTTTGACTTCTCCTGTGGAGATGAATGGGTATGGCCGGCCATATTTGTCCTGGCCCATGAACCTTATCAGTCCAGTGGTTCCATCATAGAACCTTGCATCCACCGCATTGGTTTCAACTTTGAATGGTCTGTTGTCAGCCTTGACCACTTCAACTTCAGTACCATTCCAAAACATCAATAGTTGGTGTAAAGATGATGGGACACACCAGTTGGAATGAATCCAATCTCTACCAAGCAGCATGTTGTAAGTTGATGAGGAATCAACTACAAAGAAGGCAGGGAGGGACGTTTTGGACCCAATGGTCAGCTGGGCAGGCAGTATGCCTCTTGTCTTCTTGATATTGCCAGAGAAATCACTCACAGTGACTTCTGACTTGATCAAATCATCAGTGCACTTGCCAAGCTTCTTTAATGATGAGTAGGGAATGAGATTCACCGTTGCACCATTATCAACAAGTACCCTGGTGATTGGAATGCCATTAACATGTGCCTTGATATACAAAGGCTTGATGTGGCAAGTGTTTGCTTCATCAGGTTTGATGAAGATCATGGCTTTTACGTCATCTGAGGTGTTGCCCCCCGAGTCTTCTTTATTACTTGAAGGGATCTCAATGACATCTTCACTCTCCTGGGGAGAGGGTGGCTCAAATGATTCCACTCGCTCTTTCAATCTAGCAGCAAATGTGCATGGCAGAGTGATAGTAGTATGGTTAAGGTTAACCATGAACTGCCCAAAGGTCAATGAATCAACATACTTGTTGTCAAAGTCCTCAGCAGCTAATGTTTCCTCTTCACTCATGGCGACAGGCTTTTCTTCCAAACTTTCATCACACATGTTCTGATCAGATGAAGTTGGGATGGCATCCTCCATATGGGTGGCGCCATTATCCTCCCAGTGTGGAGTCCACAGACTTTCATCTTGGTCTCCTGGGGCCTTGTCTACCTTCATATTAAGCTTTTCGATGAAGACCCTCCTAAGGAGTTGTTTAGCAGCATCATCTATGGCTTCTTGTCTTTCGAAAAGGATGTTTTCAGCTTCGATGTGTTCTAATCTCTTAGCTTCAAACTCTTTCCTCTCTTTATCAAATTTCGCTTTTTCAAGCAAAATTGATATTTGCCATGGTGGCATGTTCTCTGAGATGTGGAGTAGATCTTGAGTGGCCTCATGTGATGGCCAGTCTTCAAGTTTCCTAGAAAAAGCTTCATAAGGAAACTTGTGGTAGTATGAATCGTCATCAATACTACGGATCTCGAAGTCATCATCTTCTCCATCTTCATCTCCTATGGTCAATGCTCTCATAGCCAATCTTCTGTATGCAAGGACTGCCTCCTCATTGATGGCGCCTCTGCTTGCTAGTTCTTGGCAAGAATAATCTCATTGCCATAGACTATGTCAATTAAGGCCTGCCTTCGATCTTGGAGCTCAACTTCTTTCTTACTTAGCTCAAGTGCTTTTGCTTTGAGTTTTGCTTCTTCAGAAAGGATTTTCTCCTTGCATAGCTTTACTCCCATGTCTGCTAGGTCCATGAGAGATATATCCATCTCGTTGGTGGGTGGTGGATCCTTTAAAGGTTCATTTCCACTCTCATCAACTTGCATGGTATCAAGTACTTCCTCATTCCGAGCCTTAGCTCTTTTTCGAAGTTCTCGTCTTCTCCAAGTCTTCCTATTCTTTTGAACAGGGTACTTGGGATGTTGCACTTTTCGCCACACATCTTTCGGAGTGTCTGATGGTGGCTTGACCATTCTTGGTCGTGCATGGTCCCCTCTCAGCTTCATCTCTTTTCTCACAGCTGCATGGCGATATTCTTCCTTCTTGTGGTTCAACCATGGTCTAATCTCACGCTTAGTCCTCTTCGGAAAAGTCTTAGAATGAGTTTCGACTGGTGGTTGTTGATCATGCTCTCTCTTGGAAGACCTTTGCACCTTGTGATGGGCAGATGAGCTAGGATGAGAGGAAGGTGGCGCCACTTGTGATGGTGGTCCTCCATATTCTCGTTTGCTCTGCTTAGGAGGAGGTAAGGAAGCTTCTGGCTTGCCCCCCGAGCTTGGAGTGTGCTTTGCCCTACTTTTCTCTTTCCTTTGGAGTGGAGTCTTTGATGAAAACTCCAACTTTCTTTGAACCTTCTTCCTAGAAGAGGTGTCAAGATGTTCCACAAGTTCTTCCTCATCCTCAGATGAGAAAAGTTCTAGCTTCCTCCTTGGTGCTTTAAGCCTATCAGCGGCCGTGTTTGGATTGCAAGGCCGATCTGAATGCACACCCAAAGCTTTTGATTTAGCTTTATCAACCAACTTCTTGGCTTTAGCAGAGTGGTGATAAGACTCACCTTCATGTTGAAGGTTGGCTGCCAAGGAAGTGCTTGGAGCCAAGTTCGCCCTTTTGGGAGTTGTTCCTCCCTTCTCCTTACTAGCCAGTTGTCCATCCTTTAGGAGGTTGAACGCGACAATGTGAATAGGAGCTGGGAAAGGATTTTTGTCGACTCCCATGTCTTTCTTAGGCGCCTTAGGGAACTTCAAGATTCCCTTTTTCTATCTTTTCTTGTACTATGTTTTTGAACACAATACAATTGTTGGTTGGATGCCTCCAGGAGTCATGGTACTTGTAGTATTCTTTTCCTTGGATGTCCTCAGGTGAAGGAAGTACATGTCGAGGTGGTAACTTGATCATACCAGACTTATGTAGGAAGTCAAAAACTTCATTTGTTTTTGAAGTATCAAATGAGTAAGTCTTGCTTCCATCATAAGGTTTCTTCTCTGCTTGTCTCTGGTACACAGCAGCAAACCTTTCCTGGGTCTGAGGGTGTCCTACTCCTGCCTTCACGAGACATGGACACTCAATGGGGCGGTCTGCCTTGACGTCAGCTATCCCAAGTTCAAAATTTGGCTCTTGATAATAAGTGCCATAAGATGAACTTCTCCTTTCATTCTCTTCTCGTAGAAGAATCTCATACCTTGTCACCTTGGTTGACATCTCGAAGAAGTCTCTGAAATCAACTCCTTCAAACTTCTTTCGAAGTTCTATGTCAAGTCCATTCTGAGCTAGGCGCACAAACTCTATCTCATGGAAAGGCGTACGACACCGATTCCTTAGCTTCTTGAAACGAGCCACGTACTCCTCAGCTGATTCTCCTTTTCTTTGGTAGAGACGTGACAAGTCTGCCATGGAGACCTCATGCTCAGTTTTATAGAACTGTGTGTGGAAAAACCTTTCCATCTCCTCCCAGGTTCTTACTGAGTTGGGTGGTATGTTGATATACCAAGTGAAGGCCGCACCTGTGACAGAGTTGGGAAACAGGCGAAGCTTGTGGTAGCCAGAGTTGGCTTCTCACATTGTACAGTGAAACAAGCAATGTGCTCCAGAGTTGTCTGCTCGCTAGAGGTGCCAGAGAAGCTTGTAAAGTCAGGGACCTTGTACCAACGAGGCAGTGGATAGATGCTATCATACTCTTCAGGGTATGGTTTCTGAAAAGATGGCTTGCCTACCCTCCTGTAGGCTGGGCCAATCATGTCTTCAATCATCTCCCTGATGTGGTTTTGATTGACCGGGCCTTATGCATCAACACCTTGAGGTGGATGGCGTGGAACAGGATGACGTTGATGGTCATTCCTTGCACCATTGCCATTACCATTCCTCACATGGGGTGGTACATAGGCTGCAACTCGAGGACCAACTGGGTTGACTTCCTCATCCATGTTATCAGGCGCATGATCAGTGCCTCCTGGTGTCCAGGGATGAGATCAACTTCATTCTCACCCCTTGCTATTCCCGCCCTATGAGGTGGTAAGTTGTTGTTACCAACTATCTCCACTTGAGGTGGAACTCTCACCTGGTTGGCACCATTATTAGCCAGTGGCGCCACAGGTGGAGGGAGAAATGCAGGTAGGTTAACTTGTCTCGGATCTTGGGCTATCTGTTGGATTTGCCCCCCCGAGTCTTTCTTCTACTTGACCAATCTGAGCTAAGATGTTCTCACGGTCTTGAATCATCCGCTCCTTAAAAGAGTCATTAGCCTCCTTAAACTGGTCATGAGATTTGCTCATCTGATCTATAGATCTCATGAGTTGCTGCATCCTCTGTTCCTGTGTCAAAGAAATTTCATTCATGGCTTCAGTGAGGTATTGCAATAAGACCTTTGAATCAGATTCCAAAGGTAATTGTGAAGGATCTGCCAAGTTTTTGCTTCTGGTTTGCATCACATGGCTAGATCTGCCTTCATCAACCTTAGGTGGCATGTTTACCACTTGGTAGGACTTAGAAAGAAGGGAGAAGAAAAGAAAAAGTAAAGAAAATTTACCCTGAGACGTTGAGAGGAGGAGAGATCTGCTGTCTTGTCCTGCTTCAAGTGTCAAGGAAAGTGATTTGGTGTGGACCTGCGAGTGAGGCGGACACCTTGCTGAGAGACTAGGAGAAGGAGAGCCGGGGATCGCCGGCTATGCAGAAAAAAAGAGAGGGCTGAGGGCGCCAGAGAGGGAGAGCAGATGTGCTGGTCCCACCGGGCGTGCCAAAAAGAGATGTTGCGCAAAAAATCTCTTGCTAGAGTTTTCGCGGAGAATTCTTTATGACAACGTAAGGGCGTGCCAGTCAATTTGCTGAAATTGACAAAGAGGTTGTAAAAACTAGATCTGGTGCGCGAAGCAGCAGATTAAAAGATCAGAGCGATTGTGGGGACTGGATCAAAGTCACACCGGAGCATTTAAATCATTGAATCCGCAAGCGAACTACTTCTCGTAACTGGTCCTCTCTCTATTTGGATCAGATCTAGGAGATCTGCTTTGATTGCAATTGAAATTGAAAAGAAAATAACAAACTGATATGTTATTTCTAAATGAAGAACACGTGTACAGTGTTTGTATGTTTGGAGACAAGATTGAAACAAGAGAAAAACACTAAAAGAGTGTTTGATTGTTCTGAGACAAGATCTAAACAAGGAAAATATGAAGAACGAGTGAAGAACTTGTGATGAACAGGGTGAAAATGGCGCAGAGCTAGAGAGAAAATAAGCTCGGAGCTTGGTTTTTTGCGCAGAGCAAGTTTGTAGCTGCAGGAGCTGGATTTTGAGATGAGTGATATCTACCTAAAACCTGAGAATGGCCTCCCTTTATATAGGGGGCGGTATGGGCTTTGGCATTAATGGGCTTGCCTTGCTGAGAAAGGCAAAATCCTCCTCCTATGCAAATGACAGCTTCCAGGAAGGTGCAGTGAAGCTTCCTTCTCTTTCTGATTGCTTCCAACTGTTGGGGAGAGGGCAAAACATGGACTAGGGCGCCACTCTTCTTGGATGGGAGATGGAAATCTGCCTTCTGGGTGGTTGATGATAATTCTTCCTTCTTCCTATCACAGTGTAGCGAGCCTTCGTTGCTTCTTTTGTGCTGAATTTAGCTAATTTGACTAAGCAGTGGCCAATTGACATCATGATTTGGACTTTGATCACCAAGGCCATGAAATTACTCATACTTAGTCACATTTAGCTCTTCAAATCATGAAAATAATAATTAATTAAGAAAATGGCTTAAACCGGGGTGAGAAAGCCATATGTCCTTAACTGAAAAAGAATGCAAAAGTTGCAAACGATCTCGGAATTAACCAAAATTTCACCAGTAGGCTTCGATTATCTCCATAAGACTATGGAAAAATTTCAAGTGAATTCGAGCTCTCCTTCATGGTGAACTTGGTTTCACTCCCCAAAACAATCGGGCATAAGTTTTTACTCCGATGTCAGAATGAGGTGAAATTTTACCAAGATGATCTACATAGCTCAAGGATCATCATGGTATGCTCCTAGGTAGAAATCGCAGCCTCTAGCCTCTTCAATTGGTCAATTTTACCGTTTTGTCCTTAATTGAACAAAATACAAGTTGCAATATCACCTCCCGGGGAGGGGAGGAGGCTAGGCGATTTCTCCACTATGGTTGGTCGACTATATGGAGGAGGTGTGAGGTTGAAAATCTCATGCCTCTCTCACGTGCATAGATGTTTCTCTTGCTGACAAACTTTAGCTCTATGCCTCCTTCCTGCAGGAAAAGAAAAATATCTCTCTGCAGGGTAGAGGGCGGCCTCTCCTTTGTATGGGAGACGACTTGGGCCTTGCTATGTATGTCCATGAGCTATTTTTCATCTCATGGGCAGATGACAAGCAATTTTCCTTTTTTACGTGTTTGCCTCCCTAGCAGACAACAATATCAAAGGAAACTGCTTCCGATTGAATTTCTTTGCCACTCACCCAGGTAGGGGCGGCACATGTGGGATTTTTAATAATGATTGTTCAATAAAATAATTATTATTTAATTAACTATTAATTAATTTCAGCCATTGCAATTAATTTACAAGACTTTCCTAATTCAATTTGAATTAGGGTGGTGCAGAAACCTAGTTTCTTTAGGAATTTTGATTAAATCCTAACCACTCATCTTGATTATAATTATGATAAGACCAATTTACCCTCAATTGTAAATTGAGGTATAAACAATATTTTATAACGTTACATAGAGTGACAATAGTATAAAAAACCGAATTACATAGAGTGACAAGTATCAAACTAGTTAAACCGACTAAGCGTTATATATGTTCTAAATAAAAGTGAAATTAAGAGGATATAGTACATTTAAATTAACAATCCTTCTCTTCTTTATTATGAGCATATGTTCATGTTACCATCAGGGGCGGATTCAGGAATTTTAGACAGTGGGGGCAAACTAATATATATAGTTTCAAGTTTATATTTTAAAATTATAAAAACCATATATTTTAAGTGCATAAAAATTCTATAAAAAATGATACATTACAATATTTATCTACGAGTTTTCATAGTTTGAAAGCATTTCAAAATCCTTTCATTATCAATACTACAAAAAATATCTTTCTCTATATAGGTAACCAAACAATCATTCATCCAAGAATCTCTCATTCGATTTCGCAATCTTCATAGCAGAAAAAGTTCTTTCAAATGAAAAAAAAAAAGTTACTCCTAGTAGCATAAAAATAAATTTTCTGAAAATGAATTCAGAATTTACATTTTTAATTTTTTTTCTTTTCCATAAAATTTACCTCCTAAGTTGACATGGTATTTTCAAGCCACGTGGCATGCTGGCATGGCTTTTTTTATTTCACAACAGAAGGGCTTATCTAGTTAAAACTAGTTATTCAGGGGCTTAATTGGTCAAAATTGAAATTCAGAGGCTTATTTGACCGTCAGTGAAAAGTTCATAGGCCTTTTTTTACATTAAGCCGAATTTTTTTTGTCTTTTAATTTGTCCTTCATTAATTTATTAATTTTGAGATTGATGGTGAATTCTTTTCTTAAATTGTGTAGTCTCATTCTTTTATGTATTTTCACTAACTACCATATATATCTTTGTTAATTTTTCAAATCAGTGGGGGCAATTATAAAGGGTATAAAATTTTTGGACTAAAATACACTACATACCAGTGGGCCTATAGGATTTTAGTGGGGACAGCTGCCCCCACTGCCCCATTGTATATCCGCCTATTGTTACCATGTACTTGAATTTTAAATCACAACGTTGAAATGTGAAGGAAATTTTGAAAATGGTTTTCAAGAAAACATATATAGCTAACTAGGTTCAATTCTAATTCTCATCAAGTGGAGAGTACAAGTCAATTTCGCTGTGTTTCATCACTCCATGTAACCAAAAAATGTGTTTCACTAAAATGGCTAAACGAGTATATATTTTGCTTAAATGCATTACTTTACTAGCTATGTGAATATTGCAGTATATATGTGCATAAGAATTACTTCAACTCCAAGTCAAACAAGTTAAAAATTTAATTTCGACGTCGTGTGGGGCCATGTGCCAAGTGAACAATAATGTAAAAGTGCATTAGTAGGTTTGTAGCCAACGTGTGCTACCTGATCTTCGCTTTTGTGACAGCTTAGTACAATATGAACTTCCGAGGATGTCTTTTCTTTATTATTTTCCACTTCATTTCAATTTCATGATTTTACTTACAACCTTAATTATGATATATCATCATCATCCTCTCATCACTAATTATACTTACTACTGTTTTTTTTTTCTCCTTTTTTTCCGCCGTAGGAGTTCTCGGGGAACGGGCCATAGGGAATGTATTTGGGGTGCGAAAGATCGGTAATTTTAGTTTTCATGCTCTAAATATACTGAATTTTGTTAACCCAAAAAAAGATATACTGAATTTCCTAAAAATTTTAACAATCGACATTAATTTTGATCTTATAATGTCTTATGAATGGAATATGTATTCTTTCTCTTTTTTTTTTATACAAAATCTCTATGTATATATCTCATCATAATCATATTGTATTCAAACTAATCCGAAATAGAGTTATACGTATCGGATGCTTAATAGGGAAACTCTTCATTGAGTATATAAAAAATATGTAACTATTGCAAATGAAATTATATGTTTCGATACGTTTATGATGACGTATTTTTAGTTTTCAAAATTTTTGAACACGACATATTCAAACTGCCGTTTCTTCTTTTCCCCTTAAAAGTACTAAAAGAAAAAAGTTATTCCTCGTAATTTTCAAACAACAAAAACTTATATCACGAGAAACATAACCAGAACTGACTATACGTTACGAATTCATAATTTGTCATTATCTTCGAAAACTTATGACATACAACAAACTTATGTGATTTACTTTTATCACTATTGAATATATTAGGAAAAAAGATCGAGAATAACATATATATATATATATATATATATATATATTCATGAATATGTATGGAAAACCATTCAAACGAGCACAACTGATCCTCACAACTCATCCTGTACCTCCAACCCATGCCAAGCAAAGTGAAAGAACATTATAGGTGACCCAAGCTATATATACATGACTAAAGCATAGAAAAAATGTTATTCCATAACAAGTAGGCTAGTATGTCCTTACGCTACAGACAAATTTTTAAAATTTAGACATGGAACCTAACGTCAAAACTAACAACAAAGGAAATAATTGGTGGGAACACCATTAATTACATCTCAATACAAAAATGAAATATGAAGACAATGAATTTCAAGTAAAAGTATTAAGATTGGAAGGATTTTTAAGTAATGAGTCATATGGCAAAAGATCAAAACGAGGCGAAAAGGTTCTCCCATATTAAAATGGGCTTTCAAGAATACGTTTATCAGACCACATATAATTTTAATTTGATTAATATATATATATATATATATATAAGGCATTATGTAGCAAAAAAAATAATATACGACATCAATGTGTGGGAAAACAATTAATACCGAGGCCTCAATCAATATGCGCCGGCCGAAATTACTTCTGAAACCCACCTACCAAATACAAAGGGAAAAAAACAAAACTTGGCTGCAATTTTAGAAATAAATCACCATACAATACCACAAATAATTAATTTTCAACACCAAACACATTAATCCAATAGTATTAAGATGCAAAGCACTCTTAAGTAAGTAACTAATAAATTGAGAAAAGATCAAATCGGGCCGAAAAAAATCTCCAACATTAAAAGTTTATGGGAACTATCAGTAAATTGCCGAGTGAGAAAAGACCAAAACGGAGCGAAAAGGCTTTCCCACGTTAAAAGTTGATGGGAGCTATTGCTAAATTCCAGAGTGCGAAAAGACCAAAACGAGATGAAAAGGTTCTTCTACGTTTGATAAAGTCTTAAGTAATTTCCAGAGAGTTTTCAAATAATATATAGTATATATACCAATTCCCAATAATACATTACTTAAAATTAGTGAAAACAACAAGAAAATTGGAGGATGCAATCGACCACAACCTTATATCCACTAGCCAAGGGGAACTGTATGACTGCCACTGGCGAAGCTAGGATGGCGAGCCCTTCATGATTTTCTTACATTCGCCTTTGATGACAGCAATTTTCAGAGGCATCTTGGCTTGGATAGAGAAAGGAAGAGTTTTCAAAAGCTCAGGGATTGAGTAATAGAACAATTTTGGGATTTTTTCAATTTAAACGTATTTTTATGAGGTTTAGTTTTTTTTTTCTTTTTGGTGGTTTGAGTGAGAATTGAGGTTAAGATGGTTTGTAAGGGCAAAGTATTGAGGGTACAAAAGGACATTACCCTAGAATGTAATATAACATAAGAGATCCATGGTACTATCACAACTCTAAATTAACTTGACAGGCGGAAAAGGTTATCGAATTTTGGTTGTTAGAACTAAAAAAGGTATCTTAGATTACTTAGGTCAAATTCCGGCCTGAATAAAAAATTACCTAGTGCATTATTTTTTGGGTATAAGTTTGCATATCCACATGCTTGCAGCTTTACTCGAACTTGCGACTTATGAGTTCTGTTGTCTCTCCTATGGACATGTCTCTCACCATTATTAGATTGTGATCGACTGTGAGTGTGTGGATTTGTGAACTATTGAGTGTTATGAAACAACACCTAGTGTAGAGGCTGCCTGTGAGCTTGTCTCTCACACATCGATATCTTAGGGAGCATGCAATATATATATCTACTATATCATACGTTATTCATAGAGATAGAGTGTTGAACCTTAATTACTCCCTCTGCCCACTATATTTTTCCAATTTAAACATATCAGAAATATTAAGAAAGTTAGTTGATTCTCAAAATTCTATACAACTTTTACAATGCTTTCCAAGACTACCCCCAACTTTACTTAACATATTTTTATATTTTCACATTTAATAAGGATAAAAAGTAATTAAAGTTGTCTTCACTTTATAAATGGGACCGATAATTTAGGACAAAAAAATCCCAAAAAATGGACAGATATAGTGCGATAGAGGGAGTAGTAGTGATGGCAGCGGATCAAATACCCATAAATTTAAGGTACCTGAACCCGAACCTGATAGGAAAATATACTACTAAACCCTACCTGAATTCGATTAAAAAATATTATGTAATACTCAAACCGCAGCCGACCCCGATAATAAATACTTGTTAAAAATCTGAACATGATATAAAAAAATTATTTACTTGCATATTTTTAATAAAAATCATATTAATATTTAAATTTAAGTCAAAAAAATATATTAAAGTTTTGGTCATCTCCACTAAAGGAAATTTGCAGTCTATAGAGGGGCCGGGGTATGCAATATATTGCAGTTGTTTTATCAATTCTCAGGGCTTAGCATGAACAGTTCTAAGTGTGAGATCTTTTCTATTGGGATATAAACAGAAGATTTGAAGGAAATTAAGTCCTGCACAAGTTTTAAAGTAGGGGAGTTGCCAGTTAGAGACTAAATGTGCCTCTGATTTAAAGAGACTAAATGCCAGAGATTGTATTCCCCTGATAGATAAGATCACTCATAGGATCAATTCATGCTCAACCAAGCATATCTCATATGTTGGAAGATGTCAGTTAATCCTATCAGTTCTGTTTAGCATGCAAAATTACTTGTGCTTGAATTTCATCTTGCCTCAGTCATTTATTGATAGGATTAATCAAATTTGTGCTAGTTATCGATAACTAGCACAAATGGAAGGGCAGAGAAGTAATGGAAATTCAGACTCCTTTCAAAGCAAAGACTAATTGTCAACCACTTTGTTCTGCCTAAGCAAATACGAATCAATCCAGCTTTTGTATTTACAGTCTTTAATTCTCTATGATTACTAACAATAGAACATGATAAAATTTGGGGAGCTTGCCTTCAATTCTGCCTAGTATTGAGATTAGTTGGTTTGAACATTCTTCGAGGGAAGGCCTCAAATTATCACCTAATATGCTATATATTCCTACATGCTCAATCTATTTAAAGCTGCCTGACTTCTATTGACTACAGCTGTAGGTCTAAAAGGTCTAATCTAACCATCTTAACTTAAGAAGGGGTTCAACCTAATTACACAACAAAAACTATAGTAAAAATGAATTAAACAAATTTATTGAATTTTTATCTAATAAAAAATTTTACTAATCTCTCTGCATGAAACTAAGTATAAATGCATAAGTAGCCCGTTTAAACTCAAAAAAAAAAAATGATAAATGAATCAAAAGAGAGAAATATTTGTAATTATGCGTTTGGAGATATTACTTTTCACTACAAGAAAAGTGACTTTTAGCAACGCGAAAAGTCATTGCGAAAAGCCAATTTGTCGTTGTTAAAACTCTTTTGTAACGACTTTTGCCTGTTGGGATAACATGCGTTATTTAAAGTTAAACACAACAAGTTAAGGTGGTTGTTGTTAAAAAAATCTTTTCGTTACGTCATTTTATTGTTACTAAAAGAATTATATTTCACGCAACAATATTCAGTTGTTGCGTAAAATATTTTAACAACACTATTTTATTGTTGCTAAAAGAATTATATTTTATGCAACAACTCAATATTGTTGCGTAAAATATTTTAACAGTAATATACATTCGTTGTTAAAATGCTAATGTAACAATATTGTTTTCGCAATAAAATCCTTTACGTGACAACATTTATTTGGTTACGTAATAGTATTTACAACGATATTTAGTTGGTTGTGAATAACATTGTAAAACGAACAAAATATTTTTATTGTTACGAAAACTGTAAGCATTGACAACAATTAAAAAAGTTGTTGGGTAAAATACCATCAAAATCACTAAGGCAACGATTTTTAATTATTGTTGTAAAAAATAATATTTCGCAACAGAATTTTTTTTTCGTTGCCAAGTGTTGTTGCTAAAAGTCACTTTTCTTGTAGTGTTTTAAGCAAATCTAATTCAAAAGTAATACCATCTTGCAAAACTGGAAACCACATAATCATCATTAATAATGTTTTTGTTTTGGTAAACAACATAAACTTCTTAGGAATGCAAATACAGTTGCACATATATATATATATATATATATATATATATTTATACTAACTAGCTAATGCACGTGCCTCGCACGTGTGTTAATAATTTATAAAAACAAGTAAATAAATATAATAAATTACATATTAATTTGTAATATAATATAACAATAATATAAATTTCGTCTAGATAAATCAACAATCAACATTGAAAAATCTTTATTCAAGCTTTCATTTGTTTCACCTTTTCTATTAGACTAACCCACAAACTATATATATGAGGGTATTCTGTAGCCAAACTTTCTTGCACCATCAAAATTGCTATATGGTACACTTTTCAAATTATTTAATTCAAAAATAGTTTGACACATGTTACACATGTGATATAGAATTTTTTTTTTTTTGCTTATTTGTATTTTAGATTACTAATTATAAAATAATTAAATCTTGCCACAATTATAATTTTTGTAATTTTTTTAAATTTTTCTTATCTGTACTTTTGTTATAAACTTAGTAATCATAATTAAAAAAAAATTATTTCATTTTTAATATTTATGTACATAATAATTTATTATTTAATGTAGTATTTATTTTATATATGTAAATACTTTAAAATTCTGTATCAAAAAATCTATAGAACTTCGAAACCAATACTATATTTAAAAATTACTAAAAAAAGTTACAAAATTTATCAAAATAGCTAATGATGTTTTCCATAAATTTAGTAACCTTAATTTTTATTATAAATGGTTACTAATTTTTTACTTAAAAGTTCACAAAATAGTTGAAGATGTTATCAAAATAGCTTATATCCTTAGTAATTTTGTCTACAAACTTTATTTATCTAAGGGCTTTAATAGGGGGGGGGGGGAAGCTATAAATGTTAAAAATATGATACTATCGAGCAACAACCTTGCATTAATAATCTTTCAATACTAATGAATGATAAAAAGTCTTATCTAAAGTTCTAAAAAAGTTATAAAATTTATCAAGAAAGTTATGATGCTTTCAACAAATTCAGCAATCTTACATTCTTACTTAATACTTTACATTTTTGGTAATTTTAGTAACTTTTTTCATCAATAATAAAGGTTGCTAATTTTCTTATCGAAGGTTAGTAAAAAAGTGACGTTGTTAACAAATTCAGTAACCTAACCTTACATCCCTAGTAATATAAGTAATTTTTCCATTACTAATGAACGTTACAGATATTAAGTTAACAATTTTATTTTTATATTATCGTTAATAATTTCGGCAACGCCATATATTAATATTAATAAATACCTTATTATAATTTTATTTTTTTTTATCAATAATGAAGGTTGCAAATTTTCTTATGTAAGGTTAGTAAAAAACTTTAGAGGTTATTATAAAGGCTTATGATGCTATAAACAAATTAATAAGTAACCTTAAATCCTTAATAAGTTAATAACCTTTCATCAAAAGTTATAAAAATAAAGCTATAAAATTGAGTAGTATTAAAAATGTTGTATTGCTATTAATAAATTCAGTAATTCGTATCTAATTAAGGTTACTAAAAGAAGATTTTGATGTTCTCACAACAATTCTGATGCTATCAGTTCAATTATCTTGCATTCTTAATAACTTTAAACTTTCATCATTGATGAAGGATAGAATTTTTTTTATTTAATGTTAAAAAATATAACTAATATGATTATGAAAAAGGTATAGTACTTACAATTAATTCAATAGCTTTACATTCTTTAAAAAGATAAATTATACAAGAATTATCAATAAATTCAGTAACTTTTGTAAAATTACAAAGAAAAAAAAACTATAATTAATGATTATGAAAAAGGTATATTATAAGGGTTTGGTTAACGGGTGCCTTTGATAGACCCAACACAAAAAGTACTGCAATTTTTAGTCAAATTGGTGACTTATTCTTATGACTCTTAATAACTTTCTTGTATAATAAATATTATCAATCTTGTAATCTTAAATTACTACTCCCTCCATTCCTTATCATTATAAGTCATAAAAAAGTCAAATATATTTTAACTCGACCAATTTTTTTAAAAATAATATAAATCAAAATAATTTTTTAAAACAATACTTGTAAACTTAATTTATAAATTTTCTGATACATATTTTTTAATGGATTATGTTTTACAAATTGTGACTTATAAATAGTAACAGAGTGAGTAATAAAGCTATAAAATTTATGAAAATAGCTATAATATGTTCAACAAACTTAGTAACCTTACATCCTAGGTAATTTTAGTAACTTTTTCTAAAAAATGAAAGTTACAAATTTTCTTATTTAAAAGTAATTAAAAAAGTTTATGATGTTACAAAATATATATAATGCTAACATCATATCTTTAGCAAATGGGTTTATCTAATATTGTTGAAAACAAAAAGTATGATGCTATCAACAAATTCAATTCCGTACATTCATAATTAATGCCTTACGTCTTTATTAATTTTAGTAGTTTTTCATCAATAATCAAGAATTCTAATTTTCTTATTCTAATTTTCTTATTTAAGGTTAGTCAAAAAAAACTTTGGAGGATATTAAAAAGGTTATGATGTTATCAACAAAAATTAAGTAATTTTAAATTTTTAGCAACTTAACTGGCCTTTTATTAATAATTAAGATTACCAATTCTTATATCTAAAGTTACAGTGATTATTCTAAAAATTATATTATTATTATCTGCTAACTCAATAATTTTACATTTAGTTACCAATTTTTTTTAATCTAAGTTTACTTAAAAGGTTATAGGACACTACAAAGAATGTTATAGTACTATCAAGAAATAAGTTACCTTACATAACCTTAATTAGTTTAGTAACTTTTTATCAATAATGATCAATTTAATATTTGAATTTACTTAAAAAGCTATTAAAATTGTTATGATACTATCAATAAAATTAGCAACTTTACATTCTTAGTAATTATTGCCAATTTTCTTATTTAATTATGATTACTAAAAACAATTAGAGGTTATCAAAACAATTATAAGGTCATTAATAAATTTAATAACTTTATATTTTTATTAATTTTGGTAAACTTTCTTCAATGGTGAAGTTAACCTTTTTTTTAGCTAAGGGTAGAAAAAAAAACTATAATTATAAAAATAGTGGACTATCAAGTAATTCAATAACCTTACATTCTTAGTAATTTTGGTTATCAAATTTCTTATTTATGTTTGATAAAAAAAAAAAGCTAAACTATAGTATTATTAAGTTCACAAAAGTTATAATGGATAATTGAAGAGATATTATAAGAATATTTATTGAACTTAATTTATTTACACATGGCTGAATAATTAGTTAAAATCCTTATAGATTTTGAATTTTAATTTTATTATTTTATTGTGCATATACTTGGTGTAGTATATTCTTTTTTCAGTTGATCTTTCACGAAAATTTTAAACATATGTTATTGTTGTCATTCTAATCTCACAACATAATACTTGGTTTCATCATTTCAATACCCAAAAACAAATCTCACAATTCAATCAGACACATTAAATTAACGTGTGTAAAAAATTGACTTGAAAATAACATTTTCTTAATTACTAATTCATAAGTCCTTTCTTTTTTCCGATAGAGAAATTGAATTTTAATACTATATATGCATATCTTTGATATGTTAAATCAAACTTGAATTTGATTTTTTATTATTACACTATCAATTTTATGCATATTAATGAATGAAATAAAGTGATTTAAGCTAACAGAGGAAAATAAAAGTATGTAGTGAATGAATAATCTATTAAAATTTTCAGAAAAAAAATCAAAACTTTTAATAATTAATATTTATTTTTTATGTTACTGTTTCAAGAATTATTATCCCAACAATCAAGCGAGTCTCACTGGTTGACACCAATCACTGTTGAAATATGAAACTAACTTTCTCCTAAATCCAGAGTTTCATGTTAACGGATTTTTAGCTCCTTTTTTTTATAGGTTAGTCCTAACTCCCAACTTCTTCCCTCTGTGTTCATAGAAAAATTTATTTTTAATAGAAAGATATTTTGGTTAGAATTAAAACCATGGCACTTTAAATATTAAAAAAATAAATAAATACTTATTAACGTTAATTTAATACCAAAATATTATGAGATTAGAGCAAATCATAACACTTATGAATCAATACAAAAATATTATGAGATTAGAGCAAATCATAACACTCATGAATCAAAATAGTTTTTGGATTTTTTATTTATTTATAGGGTTTGTAAAATGGGTCGTCCACATTCTAAGATGAAAAATTATATTAATTTATTTTTTAATTAATTTTCAAGGTTCTTTTTTTACTTTTTTATATGAAAATATTCGTTGTTAATTATTTTTCATCTTTTAATTTTATTTTATTATGCAAATAAAATAAACTTTTGGGATCTGGTAGAAAAATTTAAAACGACTTGATTTGATTAGAATTAAAGCCATGACACTTTAAATGCTTCAAATTATTGGAAAAAATATTAAATACTCAACTTTGAAATAGTCATAATCATCTAAGAAAAGATGAAGAAAAAAATACATAAAAAAGATAAGAAAGAAAAACGTAATATACTACCGTTTATACCACAATTTACATTTTTGGTAAAATGGTAAATGTACATGTTGGTACACAATGAATGGCCACGATTTAATCCTCTAAAGTCCTATAGATGGTTGGATTTAGTCCACCCTAGGCCAAATTCAACAAGGAAAGAGTTGAATTTTGATTTAATTTCCTTAATTACTCTCAAACTACTTATGGAAATTATGGAATTAGGAAATTAATGAAATTAAATGTGTTTATACATTGGTTGAAAAGTTTTAGGCCAATTTCTTATGGTTTGATTTCCTTTATGACCAATTACAATTTGGTGCGTGGGAAGTTTGATTAAATCCCACCCTAATTTTATATCAATGGCACCATTATCATGTTTTGGTGCCATGATCAATTTTAATCTCCAAATCTTTATGGCTCTAAGTTTACAAGCCAATAGATTTCAAGTAATTGGAATTCATTCTTTGTTGGTCTTAGTTCATTTTTGGCCACTTGCAAAATAACTCTTGTGATGGCAAATTCAAATGCCACCAAATTTAATCAAATTTCAATCTTTGAAGTTCATTGGGGGCTTGTATTTCATTAGGCAATTTTGCTACACTCCATACCTAATGAAATAGGGGGCATTGTTTATACCACAATTTACATTTTTGGTAAAATGGTGAATGTACATGTT
>AWUE01016111.1:0-10368 GCA_001974825.2 Corchorus olitorius | reverse complement strand
AATCCTCTAAAGTCCTATGGATGGTTGGATTTAGTCCACCCTAGGCCAAATTCAACAAGGAAAGAGTTGAATTTTGATCTAATTTCCTTAATTTTTCCCAAATTACTTATGGAAATTAGGGAAATTATGGAAATTAGGAAATTAAATGAATTAAATGATTTCACACAGCAAGACCGCCCCATTTTACTCCACAAATTGGGTTTGACCGGTCTAGGCCATTAAAACTGGATTTGAGCCCTCCCGGGGTAAACTTTTTACAAGTTTTCAATTAAGGACAATGGGATTAGGGCTTTGAAATTGAAGTTGAAGATGAATGAATTTGGCAACATGTCTTTCATTAAAGTTGTTCCAAATATTATGAAGAACACTCTGTCCAAATTTCAGCTCATTCCGAGCCCGGAAGAAAACTTGCATTTTGTGCAATTAAGGACAGAATTCAATCCCGAGACATTTTTTGCATGGCGATTTCACCAATTGGCACAATAGCTTGGTTTTCATGCAATATTGATGCTATTTGGAGGAATTTAGCCATGTTTGTCCATTTTCATAACTTTTCACTTTTATTCAATTAAGGACAGTATTGCTAAATTAGCTCGGTTTAAGCCATTACCTTAATCGATTTTTCATGATTTTGTCATATGACCTTAGTGATATGATATTTAGCCTAATCCCATGTCCAATTGATCAAGTTTAAAGTTTCGTGGCATTTGGAGTCCGTTTCAGCACCATTTGGCTTCTCCGCACTTGGTTTTCCACCCCCTGCTTGCTGCACCGAGATTTTGGAGCTAATTAAATGCAAATTTCAGAAATTAAATGTGATAATTATCACATGGAAGAGTCAAAAACGTGGTGGACTTTCTCTTGGCTGATTTGGTGGAATTTTCCTTAATTAAAGGGATTTACATTAGGAATTAAATACAGAAGATAAAGCAGAATCAAGAGGGAGTTAATCTGGACCGTCGGATTGCATCTAACCCTAGGAGGCCGGCCCCTATATAAAGAGAGCAGCCTCCAACAAAAAAAGGAACCTCCAGCAGCCTCTCCAAAAAACCTCTGCTCAGAGTAAACACTTGCCCATCGCAAATCAATCAAGCCTAGTGCTTCTTTTATCATTTTTTCAACAAGCCTCAGAGCTTTCATCTCTATTTCTCAATATTGTTCATCAAGTTCTACACTTGATTCTCCTTTTATTATTTTTAATCTTGTTTATACAAGACATCTCTTGTATTTAATTTTCCTCTGCAATCAAATAACAACTTCTTGTTATTTTTCCTTTTGAATCAAGAAAATATCCTTTTTACAACAATCTTTTTTATGCTTCTGAATCTGGAATCAATGATTTAAACACGTTTGTGTGACTTTGATTCAGGATCCTCAACTCGTTTGATTTATTTTATGTTTGCTGCACTCTAAGCAATCCTTTACTTTTTACTGCACTTTTTCTCAATTTTTACTACAAAATTGAACTTTTATTTTTACTTGCATCTTTTTCTCAATTTTTAAGACAAAATTGATCTTTTAATTTTCTTTGCACTTTTTATCAATTTTTTGACAAAATTGATTGGCACGCTCGGTACCTTTTCACCAAGATCTCCAAAGAGATTTTTTGGCGCGAACATCTCTTTTTGGCACACCCGGTGGGACCACAAGGATTCAGATCTCATCTCGGTGCTGTTAAAAGGATTTTTTCTTGTTTTACTTGATTTGTACTTTCAAGTTGGCGATCCCCAACTTTGTTATTTTTATTTTTACTTTCGCCCCACTTAGCGCACGAACATCTCTTTTTGGCACGCCCGGTGGGACACACAAGGATTCAGATCTCATTTTGATGCTGTTAAAAGGTTTATTTTCTTTACTGCTTTTGTTTAATTTTTAGTTTTCATGACATGTCAAATTTTAGCTTTTCTTCATACTCTTCTTCTACCTTTCTATTTTATTTTCCATTTTATTGTTGCTATTGTTACGGCTCCTTTTAAGGATGCCGTCAAAAAGCAGGTTTCTTTTCACCACTTGTTTTTACGTGGACATGAAAGTGGTGCTGAAATAGGCAAAGATGGTGATGACACTTCTCAGGGCCGCACCACAGCTCATGGTGATCTTGCTAGCACTTTAGAAGTGGTGATGAAAAAGATGGAAGCTAGATTTCAAGAGATGATCCAAGAACAAATAACCAAAAACGAGAATGGCTTCAAACAAGTTCAAGAAGCCATCTCGGTGATAGCGACAACACTCGGGGGGCAGGTGCAACAACATATCGCACCGCACCAAGTATTCGCACCGCACCAAATGGTCGCACCACACCAAGTGGTCGCACCGCACCAAGTTGCCACACCTGTTCAACAACCACCAGAAATTACTGAAAAGGTGATGGTAAATTTTCCAAAGAATGGCTGCTTGTCGAAAGAAATAAAGACAAAAAGCTTGGCCATGGAGGAAAAAATGGTGCCAGTGTTGAGAGATCCAGTGCAGAAACATCAGGTGCGAAAAGATGCAAATGGTGATGTCTGCACCAAAATCAGAAGATATGGTTATGCCAACTTTGAGACTAAACGTTGGGAGCACCAACTTGAACGGCCATGGATTCCAAGATCAGTGGCGTTAAGAAACTTTGCTCCTAGAAGAAAGTTGGAGTTTTCTCCACCTAGTGCAAAGCAAGAGATGGTGCGTTCAAAAGATCCACCACCAACAAAAATGGTGCAAAGAAGATTGGATTTTGATACAAGTCCTTCTTACCAAAAAGAAAATATTGCACCATCAAGGCGAATGGCACAAAGGTTCTCCAAACCAAGAGAACTTACCCATAAAAAAATGTTCTCCATACTATAGACGGAAAACATGGCACATGGTGCCATGCACTTCTTCATCCGCACCATCTTCATCCAAAATGGTGCCATCCGTGACAAAGCAATTTCAGAAAGCTTTAAAGCTTGAACCATCGGCAAAAACTCAAACCAGACCTAGGTCAAGAAGGCCAAGACATGAGGCAAGGCCTTTGTCAGATCACCAGAAAGAAGAATTTCGAGTTTTGGCCATGGAGAAGGAAATTAATTTCCATAAAGAACATGTGGTGCGGAGTACTCGGCCAAGAATGGTGCAGCCACCTCCAAAAGCTCAAAATGGCGTATGGCAAAGGGTGCAACATCCCAAATTCCCTAGCCAACCTATTCAAGGAAGTAAGAAGACTTGGAGAAGAAAAGAGCTTCGTAAAAGAACCAAGGCAAGAAGAAAAATGGAGATGAACGAGGATTTCGCACTCCAGAAACTTACAATTGATAACACCACTTCCAATGCGAATGATGGTGATGATGAATTTGCTGCCACTAATTCTAGTGATGGCGCCACTTCTAATACTAGCAACACCACCCATGTTACTAATGTTGCTATTGATGACATGGATGAAAGTGGTGACAACGACGACACAATTCAATTGCCTCATGAAGATGGTGGATACTTGGGGGGCAAGGAAGATGGTGCCAAGACCGTTATTCTCTCCGAACATGATGATAATGCCACTAACATCCATGATAATGGCTTGATTAATGTCATGGAAGAAGATGATGGCACCAATATCGACGACACCAAAGATGATGGCACCAAAACTGATGGCATCGAAACTGATGGCACCGAAATTGACGGCACTAAAGATGATGGCACTGAAAGTGGTGATGAAGCGATAGATGATGCCACCATTGATGACATGAATTCAAGTGTTGGTAGCAATGATTATGGTGACCAACAAACTAATGAATTCAAAGTGGCAAATGAAAAAGTTACACTCGGGGGGCAACTTTCTAACCACCCTCATTTTGAAGAAGCCGATGGTTCCACCAACTACAAGGAAATTGAAAATCCTCCCAAGATCAAAGAGCATGAGAACAACCTAGAGATTGATAACTTTTCAGGGCCTAATGCTCAAGAAGATGAAAATCTCCATGATGAAGATGAAGTTGATCAAGTACACACCGATCTTTCCGAAGACCAATCGAAGGCTATACATGATATTAAGGCTCAAATGTGGGCCATGTTGGACAAAATAAAGTCCAAGGAAGTGGAGGAAAGTCAGCAGGTTCAAAATGAAGGATTTAGCGAAATAACCAGTAGATTGGAAGCAATGCCCGGGGGGCAAGGAAGATGGTGCTAGGACCTTTGATCTCACCAAGTTCATAAAAAGCTTAGTAGACAAAGCCGCCCCAATTGCTAATGCGGCCTTAAAATTAAAAAAAAAAAAATCACCACTGTTGGTGACAAATGGTGAATTCATCACTAAATGGCACTTGTGGTGATGAATCAAGAAAATATGTCACAAGAAGCCATTTTTGGTGACAAAAAAAGAATACCATCACCAAAAACAATTAAAGTGGTGTGAAAATTATGTTTTACCAATTTTTTGATTTTTGGCCTTGGTTGAAAAGTTTTAGGCCAATTTCTTATGGTTTGATTTCCTTTATGACCAATTACAATTTGGTGCGTGGGAAGTTTGATTAAATCCCACCCTAATTTTATATCAATGGCACCATTATCATGTTTTGGTGCCATGATCAATTTTAATCTCCAAATCTTTATGGCTCTAAGTTTACAAGCCAATAAATTTCAAGTAATTGGAATTCATTCTTTGTTGGTCTTAGTTCATTTTTGGCCACTTGCAAAATAACTCTTGTGATGGCAAATTCAAATGCCACCAAATTTAATCAAATTTCAATCTTTGAAGTTCATTAGGGGCTTGTATTTCATTAGGCAATTTTGCTACACTCCATACCTAATGAAATAGGGGGCATTGTTTATACCACAATTTACATTTTTGGTAAAATGGTGAATGTACATGTTGGTACACAATGAATGGCCACGATTTAATCCTCTAAAGTCCTATGGATGGTTGGATTTAGTCCACCCTAGGCCAAATTCAACAAGGAAAGAGTTGAATTTTGATCTAATTTCCTTAATTACTCCCAAATTACTTATGGAAATTATGGAATTAGGAAATTAATGAAATTAAATGTGTTTATACAGAAAGGCCGCCCCATTTTACTCCACAAATTGGGTTTGACCGGCCTATGCCATTAAAATCGGATTTGAGCCCTCCCGGGGTAAACTTTTTACAAGTTTTCAATTAAGGACAATGGGATTAGGGTTTCGAAATTGAGGTTGAAGATGAATGAATTTGGCAACATGTCTTTTATTAAAGTTGTTCCAAATATTATGAAGAACACTCTGTCCAAATTTCAGCTCATTCCGAGCCCGTAAGAAAACTTGCATTTTGTGCAATTAAGGACAGAATTCAATCCCGAGACATTTTTTGCATGGCGATTTCACCAATTGGCACAATAGCTTGGTTTTCATGCAATATTGATGCTATTTGGAGGAATTTAGCCATGTTTGTCCATTTTCATAACTTTTCACTTTTATTCAATTAAGGACAGTATTGCTAAATTAGCTCGGTTTAACCCATTGCCTTAATCAATTTTTCATGATTTTGTCATATGACCTTAGTGATATGATATTTAGCCTAATCCCATGTCCAATTGATCAAGTTTAAAGTTTTGTGGCATTTGGAGTCCGTTTCAGCACTATTTGGCTTCTCCGCACTTGGTTTTCCACCCCCTGCTTGCTGCACCGAGATTTTGGAGCCAATTAAATGCAAATTTCAGAAATTAAATGTGATAATTATCACATGGAAGAGTCAAAAACGTGGTGGACTTTCTCTTGGCTGATTTGGTGGAATTTTCCTTAATTAAAGGGATTTACATTAGGAATTAAATACAGCAGATAATGCAGAATCAAGAGGGAGTTAATCTGGACCGTCGGATTGCATCTAACCCTAGGAGGCCGGCCCCTATATAAAGAGAGCAGCCTCCAACGGAAAAAGGAACCTCCAGCAGCCTCTCCAAAAAACCTCTCCTCAGAGTAAACACTTGCCCAGCGCAAATCAATCAAGCCCAGTGCTTCTTTTATCATTTTTTCAACAAGTCTCAGAGCTTTCATCTCTATTTCTCAATATTGTTCATCAAGTTCTACACTTGATTCTCCTTTTATTATTTTTAATCTTGTTTATACAAGACATCTCTTGTATTTACTTTTCCTCTGCAATCAAATAACAACTTCTTGTTATTTTCTTTTGAATCAAGAAAATATCCTTTTTACAACAATCTCTTTTATGTTTCTGAATCTGGAATCAATGATTTAAACACGTTTGTGTGACTTTGATTCAGGATTCACAACTCGTTTGATTTATTTTATGTTTGTTGCACTCCAAGCAATCATTTACTTTTTACAGCACTTTTTCTCAATTTTTACTACAAAATTGAACTTTTATTTTTACTTGCATCTTTTTCTCAATTTTTAAGACAAAATTGATCTTTTAATTTTCTTTGCACTTTTTATCAATCTTTTGACAAAATTGATTGGCACGCTCGGTACCCTTTCACCAAGATCTCCAAAGAGATTTTTTGGCGCGAACAACTACTACTATTATATAATTATTATAATAATAAGAAGTTTAACAATTATATCATAATAATAATATGTTGTTTAACGTAATATCTAAAAAAAAAAGATGTACTTTAACTTAAAAATAATGAGTATTATTGATAATATGTTATTCAACGTAATTTCTCAAAAAAAAAGAGGTACTTTAACTTAAAAATAATGAGTATATTTTAGATTTTGTTAATATGGAAATAAAATCTGGTTTGATTACATATTAATCCTTAAAAATATAAATAAAATTTTAAAATTAAAAAGGGTATTTTAGATATTTCAGATCAAGGTTTTTGAAGTTTAGACTTTGAAA
Organism: Corchorus olitorius; assembly: GCA_001974825.2. Taxonomy (NCBI): domain Eukaryota; kingdom Viridiplantae; phylum Streptophyta; class Magnoliopsida; order Malvales; family Malvaceae; genus Corchorus; species Corchorus olitorius. Next base: position 3,581 of record AWUE01016111.1, on the reverse strand, counting down.
TTATTATGCAAATAAATTAAACTTTTGGGATCTGGTAGAAAAATTTAAAACGACTTGATTTGATTAGAATTAAAGCCATGACACTTTAAATACTTCAAATTATTGGAAAAAATATTAAATACTCAACTTTGAAATAGTCATAATCATCTAAGAAAAGATGAAGAAAAAATTACGTAAAAAAGATAAGAAAGAAAAACGTAATATACTACTACTAATATATAATTATTATAATAATAAGAACTTTAACAATTATATCATAATAATAATATGTTGTTTAACGTAATATCTAAAAAAAAAAGATGTACTTTAACTTAAAAATAATGAGTATTATTGATAATATGTTGTTCAACGTAATATCTCAAAAAATAAATGTACTTTTACTTAAAAATAATGAGTATATTTTAGACTTTTTTTAATATGGAAATAAAATCTGGTTAGATTACATATTATTCCTTAAAAATATAAATAAAATTTTAAAATTAAAAAAGGTATTTTAGATATTTCATATCAAGATTTTTGAAGTTTAGACTTATATAATATAAAGATATATATATTTTAAAAAGGACAAATCTAATGACATTACCTAGAAAATTGAAGGCAGGGGAACTATCGCTCGAACAAATAAATTGGGGAAGGAAGTCGATGTTGAAGTGAGAAAAGTACTTAGCAACACAAGAACGACAAAATGACATTAACAACTTAAATGATAAAAAGAAATCTTATGCAATCAAAACCTATTAACCTAATCGAAAAAAAATTACTATATATGTTACTTGGAGAATTCTAAATTGGCGGCAACAACACTACAAAAACAAACCGAAAACCCAACAAAAAGGAAAGGCAAGAAGCAAATTACTGAAATTCAAGTAGGAAAAGAGAAACATGTGAAACCAAAGGGAAATAGTAGAAAGGAACTACGGAAGTGAAAAGTAATTGGAAAAAACCTAAAATCCTGCCACAAATGGAATCCAAGCAACAACTCGAAACTAAAGAGTGAAGACTGATCTATCCCCCCCCCCCCAAAAAAAAAAAGAGGCAATAAACAACTACTCCACCCAAGATATCTCCGCTTTTTCCATATATAGCCACAGTCGAGGTTCAATGTTTCTTTTTTTTTTTCCGTTTCCGTTTTCTTTTTCGTTTCCGTTTTGTAGCAGTAGAAGCAGAATATTCATATTCTCATACCCTTACTAATATTTAAGCCATCCAAACCAATATGTCCAAATATACTCCAAATTTAACCCCTCTAAAAAAAGGATAATTATACAATACACTGTTAGTGTAAAATTTAGACTCTACAAGCGGATTAATGTGTTGACACATATCCCATTATTTAATTAATTTTATATTTAATATTAAAATCTATTCCCTAAAGGGTAAACATGTCAACCCCCCGTATTTGTAGTTTATTAAACTCCACTGATAGTATATTGTATCCATCAGGATTATTCGTAATACATTAAATTTACTATTTATATTTATTGAATGTTTGGCTCAATTAATGAATGTAGACAAAAAAAAATGTTAATAGTTCACACTAAAAAATTGGGCTTATATATACTACTAAATATTATTTGAAAGACCCGGGAAATTTACCAAAGGCCCCGTTTGAGAATCGATAAGGAGGCTCCATTTGAACTTTTTTTGTCATTTTCTGTCTTTTCTCACTTGCCAAATTACTAAGAAGACCCTAGGTTAGTTTCTTACCCTTGAGCCCTTTTTTGTGATTATCATTTCCTTTCACATAAATGTTATAATAAATCCTATCCCCCCCCCCCCGCCGCGTTAATTATCTAGAATTGTAATCTCTTTCAGGCCTTTCATGTCCATATGAAGAAGAGAGTAAACTTAGTTTTCTGTTTAAGTGTTACACACTTTAGAAGATGAAACAAAATTGAAGTTATTGCACCTGTCCATGTACAAACTAAGGCTATGTTTGGTAATGGAGAATATTCTCCATTTTCCATCTCCATTTTCATTTGCTAAAATCTGATCTCATTTGTTGTTTTCCATTTTCTAGAAAACTTGTTTGGTACATGCATTTTCTAAGAGTTGCATTTTCTATTCTCTAGAAAACTTGTTTGGTTCATGAAAATGAAAATGGCCAAATTTTGTTTTCATTCTGTTTTAAATGAAAAATTCTTTAAAAAATTAAGAAAATGTATTTAGTTAGTATCAATAATAAAATCAAAGTAAATAAAATACATCGATATATCAATTTACAATATATCAAACTACTAATCAAATCCCAATTCACAATATATCAAACAACTAATAAAATCCTTAGATAATAATGGTGAAATTTCAATAATGACAGCATCTGAAGTTTAAAAAACAAATTTGAACAACAAAGAAATTGAACTACAGAGATAGAACTGCAGCCATCAAACAAAGACCACCCAAACTCCATGAAAAATTCATAGCTTTACATTTAAAGGAAGAAACCCAAAGGGCCAAGCAAGAAATTGAAACTACCCATCCAAAATGCAGGAAAATCTCGAGAAATTACCTGGAAAAGTTTGACGAGAATATGATCGGGAGAGAGATCGGTGACGTTGGAAGCAGCGGATTCGAAAATCGAAAGGGAAAAAAAAGGGTTTGCTTTTGTTAAATAGAAAGAGAGAAGAGAACAGCACATGAGAAAAATAAATAAAACATATTGTAAATGGTGGGATTCGATGTCTGGCCTCATTAATTGGCTCAACGTGTTTTCCACAATTTCCAGAGAAGGGGAAGAACAACAAAAAGTTGTTCTCCAATTTTTATCCCCATTTTCCAATTTTCATTCTCCATCTTCACTACTAAACAAGTTTTCCAACCCTTCTCCATTTTCCAAGAGATGGAAAACGGAAAACACCCTTGTTTTCCGCTACCAAACAAGCCCTAATATTTACTATTTATTGTCAACTTTAGGGCATATGCTCAATGTTAATAGTATAGCCTTTTAAAGATGCAACACATTTAAAATCATAGTACTTTCGAAATTTTCTACGTATCAAACAATTTAATTCGAATAGAAAATTGTTCAAAGAAGTAGATTTCTGAACGCCCGATGCGTCAGCCCTTTTATGTGATTCCAAGGGTTTTTAACCAACTGAATGTGAAAGTATTTATTAACCATAAAATCATGTATTATTTATTTACTAAAAAGACCCTTAATTAGTTTCTCACCATTCATTTTGGTCTTTTACCACTTTTTTGGAAGACCCATTTATCCACTTTGTGCCCTCTTTTTGTTCTTCCTAATTTGATTATTTCTGTAATTTTCTGTGTAAAACCCATTAAAGTCTTCAGACTAATTGGTTTTGTTTTAATTTAATGATTTTCTTTTAAAAGATAAAAACGTCTCTCATCTTTCTCAAACTATAATGATAGAAAGAATTTAATTAGATTTATGAGAAAGAGGATATTTTAAGTAGCAAAGGTTAATGTCCGAGAATAAGAAATGGATTACAAGCTACGATTTTATCAAAAAAAATGAATTTTACAACTATAAAACTCAACCACCATTAATAAGTTATATATATAGATATTTGAGATCCATTTAATTGGAAAACTACTTCATAAATACACAAAATACT
>AWUE01016110.1:0-32297 GCA_001974825.2 Corchorus olitorius | reverse complement strand
CCCNAAAATTAAGTCTTAAAAATAATTATTAATAATAATTATGAAAAAACATATTCAATATTTGTCTTGTTTTAAAGGTTTCAATTAACTCTTTCTAATAATATAATTTTTTTGTAATTATTCAATATATAAATGTAAATATAAATCAAAATATAAATTGTGAAATATAAAAAAGGATATAAATGTAATTAAAGGAATTTATTAAAATAATAGAAAAAAAAGTGGGGGTTTTGCCGTTTTGATGAATAGTTCCGCGGCAAATATGTCGCGGAACTATTCATCCTTCATTTTGCTGCTCCTCGGGGGTTGAAATTTGCTGTCTTCCTTGGAGCACTTTTTTCCCTTTTTCAACACCAATTTGGCGTTTTAACGCCTTGGTTGGAGATGGCCTAAAGACTATCCCAGTATTTGTTGCCAAAAAAAAAGAGACTATCCCTGTATTTTCTTTATTTTACTAATATATACTAAATATTATTTGAAAGACCCAGGAAATTTACCAAAGGCCCCGTTTGAGAATCGATGAGGAGGCTCCATTTGAACATTTTTTTGTCCTTTTCTGTCGTTTCTCACTTGCCAAATTACTAAGAAGATCCTAGGTTAGTTTCTTACTCTTGAGCCCTTTTTTGTAATTATCCTTTCCTTTCACATAAAATGTTATAATAAATCCTATCCCCCCCAATTATCTAGAATTGTAACCTCTTTCAGGCCTTTCATGTCCATATGAAGAAGAGAGTAAACTTAGTTTTCTGTTTAAGTGTTACACACTTTAGAAGAGGAAACAAAATTGAAGCTATTGCACATGTCCATGTACAAACTAATATTTACTATTTATTGCCAACTTTAGGGCATATGCTCAATGTTAATAGTATAGCCTTTTAAAGATGCAACACATTTAAAATCATAGTACTTTCGAAATTTTCTACGTATCAAACAATTTAATTCGAATAGAAAATTGTTTTAAGAAGTAGATTTCTGAATGCCCGACGCGTCAGCCCTTTTATGTAATTCCAAGGGTTTTTAACCAGCTGAATGTGAAAGCATTTATTAACCATAAAATCATGTATTATTTATTTACTAAGAAGACCCTTAATTAGTTTCTCACCATTCATTTTGGTCTTTTACCACTTTTTTGGAAGATCCATTTACCCACTTTGTGCCCTCTTTTTGTTCTTCCTAATTTGATTATTTCTATAATTTTCTGTGTAAAACCATTAAAGTCTTCAGACTAATTGGTTTTGTTTTAATTTAATGATTTTCTTTTAAAAGATAAAAACGTCTCTCATCTTTCTCAAACTATAATGATAGAAAGAATTTAATTAGATTTATGAGAAAGAGGATATTTTAAGTAGCAAAGGTTAATGTCCGAGAATAAGAAATGGATTACAAGCTACGATTTTATCAAAAAAAATGAATTTTACAACTATAAAACTCAACCACCATTAATAAGTTATATATATAGATATTTGAGATCCATTTAATTGGAAAACTACTTCATAAATACACAAAATACTAATAAAATTACAAATTTTTGAAACGAAATCCTTTCCGCATTCAAACAATAATAAAAAAATCTATAACAAGGAATGTCCGACACGCCAGCGCGGATCGATCAACTTGTGATAAATTATAAGAAACAATAAAGGGAGAAAGTGAAATTACAAAAAAAAAAAAATTCTAACCCTCTCTTCTCATCAAATAATGAACAAATGCTAAGGGGTATTTGGTAATTTCGAGCTTGGTTATTTTGTTATTTAAGAAAACAATTAAGGGCATTTTGGGAACTTTACAAAAAATTTACCCTTGGTGGGTCCCCTTCTTCACCAACAACCATAATTTTTTTGGGTTAATTATCAAATGACCCCCGAACTTTTCTCCTATACGCTATTTAATCCTTTACAATTATAGGGTGGACGATTTGACGCGTTGACTTTTATTTTTGTATTGTTTTTTCCTATTTGTCTGATTAAAGTGATTTAAGTATCTATTAAAAGGTAGTTTTATGATCTACAACTTTTATGAAGAACTCAAAATCCAATTTTAATGTTTTGATTCTAAAAAATGCTTCCGAAATTTTTTGGTTTCGATTTCCAATCTATTTAATATCGTATAATTTTTTGTTCACATGTCCGATTGAAGTTATTCAAGTGTCGGTTAAAAAGGTTATTGCATGATCTATGACTTTCATGTAGAACCTGAAAGCTGAATTTGATTGTCGAATTTCATAAAGGGCTCAAGAGAAAATTTTTATGTTTCGTCTCCATCAACAAACATTTTCTTATTTGGATTATAATTATCAAATGACCCTCATATTTTTCTTCCAATCCCAACCAACAAACATTTTTTTTGAATTATTTATCAAATGACTCTTATACCTTTTTACTTTTATACTATTTAGTCCTTTAGAAATTCTAATTTTCTTAAATCATTTTGATTCTTGAAGATTTTGTTAATCTTGATTATTATTTTGTTAATCATGTAATTTTTATTATGATTTTTTCATCGATCGGGCGGATCCACGTGAATGCGGCAAGTGATTAATGTATTTTATAAGTGATTAATTATGAGTGTTTGGTTATTTGATTGGTGTTAATGATCAACCTATTTTAATTCTAGATGTTTCGTCACTTGATTAGTGTTAGAGATTAAGTATTGATCATTGGATATCAAATATGCATATTTATAAAAGCTATTATAAGATTGTAAGCTCTGCAGAAAATTATGAGACAATACTTTTAAAGGTAATGGTTACGAGCTACTTCCATTAACTATGATTGAAGTATTTTAGTCAATTCTATTAAATATTTTACACGCTCTCTATAAAAAATTTAAAACCCGCGGCGAAGCACGGGTAGAAAATCTAGTGTAGACATAAAATTGGGATTAAGATAAAAATCTATTCTCCTAACCATAAAATTACGAAACACTAATAATAGCAATGGATAATTAAAATTTAAAAATCAAGTATCCGTTGATATCCGACGTAGACCTGTTCATGAGCCGGGTCGAGTCGGGTTCTGGCCGGACCTAGCTTTGAGGTGAAGGCCATTAGTGTTACCCATGCCCGACCCATTTATAAAACGGGTCTCAAACTTTTGTCCAAACCCGGCCCATTTATCAATACTTAGACCAAGACCCATCCAAAAGCCCGTCTAATATTTTTTTAATAATTATTTTAAGAATTAAATTATATTAATTAATTATATAAATATAATTATAAATATAAAATATGATATATACTACCTATAATATACTATCCTTATTGATAATAAGATTTTCTACATATATTATTCATCTTTTTCTGATTTAAGATACGGTGAACGTATAAATTATATTTAATATATATTATATATCAACAAATAAAAAAGAAAAACAAGCATATTTCCTTAATCGGGTCGGGCTTGGGTTTTTGCTCTTATACCCAAGCCCGGCCCATTTAATAAACGGGCTTGATATTTTTGTCCAAACCCATCCAATGAACTTAAAATTCTTGTCCAAACCTTTTAAAATATCGGGCGGACTTACGGGCTTGCACGGGTAACTCGACCCTTGAACAGCTCTAGGTTCAGGTAGCACCTTTAGGTACCTGATACCTGAACCCGATTAAATATAGCTTATAAAACTTTGTATTTTGAGTTTAAAAAGGCGAGCCTTTAACCTCTTAAAAAAGTTTCTTAAGGAAGGCCCTCTACCATCCCATCTTCAACCCTTTTGTTGATAGTATAACATAACAACTAAAAATATTTATAAAACTAGTGATGGCAATGGGTATTTAGAAAATCGGGTTCTTATCGGGTACGAATAAATGGGTAGTGTGAATTTTAATCGGGTAGGGTATGAATAGAGGGTTTAAAAAAAAATCAGGTCTTTAACAGGTTTGAGTACCTTGAATGTTTATTGGTTTCAAGTTCGGGTATCTCAAAAATTGCGGTACCCAACCTGCTGCCATCCTTACGAAAAACTCAAAAAGCCCAAGAACAAATACATAGAGATATGAATGTACTTTATAGTCATTTGTCAGGTGTAAAACGATGAAAATGGAGTAGTTAACTGTCTTAAGCAAAGTTGGCTAGAGCCTTTAGTAATTTTGGTAGGAGTTGAAAATAATATATAAATATAGTATATATACTTAAAAATAATTTAAGAATTTTAATAGTTATTATTTTATATAAACTAATCTATTTAAAAGAAAACTAATATATAAATTTAACTAAAATATTAAAAATTCATTATTTATTATGCAGGTTAGAATAGCGAATATCTAATTAAGGCTACTACTCGAATCCTACCCGAACTTGTGACAGATAGCAATATTGCTATCCGAACCCGATTAGGGTACTCTAATCCAATTAAATCGGGTGAGGTAGTAGTGCGGGGTATCCGTTTATAGGCTACCCATTCAATAGGGAGTAGTTAAAAAAATGTTAAATATATAAAATAGGAAATTTTTTTTTGTTCAAACATAAAATAGGAAATTAAATCCATAAATTACAACATATATGCATATATGGTCCCCCTCCATGAGAAATTATTAGGGACGGACCCACCACGTCATCTATGAGACCAACCAATAATATGAAGACAACTCATCAATTTTCTAAAATCCTATTCCAATAATATCTCAAATTTGGGGACTTACCCTAAATACAGGATTTATTTTAACAGGGGGCTAAACCTTAGGCTAAAATCGTGCCTAAATTTAAGGAGATAATTTGACATGACAAGATTCTATTGATTAGCCTCATGAATTATATGGTGGATCCGGAGAAATTATTAGGTGGACCGGGTTCACCACGTCATCCGTGGTCCCGACCAATAAGATTTCGACAAATCAGATTTTTTCCTAAAATTTAGGCACGAATTTAGCACCAGGTTTAGCCCCTAGTTTCACCAGATGAGATTTACAGGGTAAGTCCCTAAATTTAGGATATTAATTGGCTAGGATTTTAGAAATTGTAGGAAAAAATCCGATTTATCAAAATCTTATTGGTCGGGACCACGAATGACGTGGTAGACCTGATCCATCTAATAATTACTCGTGGATCCGCCCACCTTATAATAAACACCCCTAATTTTTTTTGCAGTTAAGGTTGTGTTAAGAGATTTAATTTAACCCGTCAACAATCCTTCTATATAAAAATGGAATGGGCAACCGGTGCAATGAAAATACTAATATTCACATTTTACTATGATTGCTTCTATACAGATGGACCCCATATTGTTGGCATGTAGTAGTATATATTAAAATTTTAATTTGTCTTACCAATATCTAATTTTTACTTCAAAGATAATGAATCTCTCTCCGTTCATTTTTAATTAACCCCTCTAACCGATTTATTTCTTTAAGAAAAATAAGAAAAGTAGTTAATTTTAGTTAGTTTTCTAAACTTTATTACAATTTCACTTAATCTTCCTATAATGCGGCCATTGCTTCTCTCTAATTAAATGCATATTTGACCTTTTAATTAAACTCATGTTTCAAGAAGGATATTTCTGAAAAGAAAATATGAAGAACAATTAAAAAGGAACAAGGGAAAAGAAAATATGAGGAACAATTAAAAAGGAACAAGGAAAGTGACAACTAAAAAGGAATGGAAGGAGTAATTGCTATATACAAATGAGAGATGATGAGAAGAGAGCCACAATTAAAACCTTACTGGCAATGCTTGATTCCAATATATACGATACAAATGCCACGAAAGGGAAGATTATAAAAGCAAAGCAATGTGCACTGCTAGCAGAAGTTGCAAGCTAGCTGTCCTCCAAATTTGACTACTGAGAGAATTTGGGATGGAGAGAGTAGCTAGAAGAACAGTGCTGAACAACATTTATAACAAAAAATTAACCTTGAAATTGTAAAATTACCAGATGATGGATTCATGATATGGGCAAATTTAAATTAGTTTGAATTCCTGATGAAATATATATGAAATTGAAAAGGGGCCAGGGACAGGGTTGACCCAGTAGCATTGGTAAAAGCAGCAAGTAGGGAGCCAGCTGCCAAAAAACAAATAGACAATCAAAGGTTTAGCAGTGAAGTTGCCAAGACCATAATCTGCAACCTGCAAGCCCAATCATGAGAACTGACATTTACAGATATTGGGAGGTAGCTGTACTTCATATACTACTACTACTAGTATACTCATATTGTACCATAATATATCATAATGATGATTAGATATTTACTACTTTGGAAATTGTTCCTCTGGCCCCTCTCTACTTTGGATTGTCGATTCTTCCTGCTGCCAAGTGCCAACCGCCAATGCTGCCACACCTTCCTTTTCGTTTTGAGGGGCGTGGCCATCATGGAATCCCCCAACTCTATACATTTCGTCCCTTTCATATGCTTTACGACAAAAACAAATATCTCATCTCATCATTTAGTACTAGTACAGTACTACTATTACTATATATATAGTAATATACTAAAGTGTACATGTGTATATTCATTTTTATTCTCTCTTGGGGCCGCAATATAAAACTAGTACTATCTTGATATTTCTGAAATATTGATGATGATGATGATAATGCTTTGGGAACAGGAATTTTTCTTTTTCTTTCACCAATCTTCTCATAATTTAGCTGTGCCATGCAAGTGAAACCCCATAATTTTTTATACACAAGATTGAGTATCACGAGTATACATTATATTGATCAGGTTCTTATACTGATTGTCATACATATATATATGATTTGTGCATGCTTGCATTTTCTTCAAACAGATCAGATTTTCAATATTAAATTAGTATATCTCATTCTAGTTCTGCACCTTATCTTCAGTTAAAGTTTGAAAGATATTTGAGGAGGGTGCAACTGCAAACCTTTTTGTATTATGTAATACGTTGAAACCATTTCTAAGAAATTACAAAGATTTTCCATGTCTAGCTATATCTACATGTATTATCTTCAACAGTGGATTTAATGTAGTAATTTCATATCCATCTATTTAAATTTCAAATCGATATCTCTGAGACGTAATCTTAAACTTTAATTGCGGGATATATAGGAAAATATTGAATGTAATCAATACCATACAGAGATTTACAGTACTACTCTATTTCATCAATCTTCATTAATAAAAACTGATGATTACTATTTCCATAGATATACAAATGACTAAGAAACGACCCTTCTATCACGCAAACTGTATAACCAAAATGGAAAATTCCAACTCCATATTACTGAAGAAAATGATAAGTTCAGCAAAGGTTTACACAATCTTAGCCCCTTTTCATGATCCTGTAAATTAATGATTGATGAATCTAATCTATACATTAGTTGGAGAGACCCAAAATTAGACAGAATGCCAGAAATATTAGAGCATATAATTGCCATGACCCATTCCCCCATTCTTGCATGTGCTTTATGTTAATTGCTTGGTTTCCTTGCAAAACATAAAAGGGAAGAGCAAAAAGGAAAATACTTAGACATAAAGGGAATGTATCACAATTTTGGGCATGGAATAATCTTAGACATGAAAAAAGGCCAGCTAGATAGATAAACCTAAAAGAAGAAGTTTCATCAATCACATTGAGGTGGAGCAAAATCAAAAATGCTATTTTCTTCATTGATTTCATAACCAAAAAGAAAACGAAACCCTAACAAATTACCACTAACCCTAAAAAGGGTATGAAAGTGACAACTCATTCTTATCATCACATCAATGAAGATGACCACCCAAAAATGGAGGGGAAAATTGTTGGGGAAAAAATGAAAAAAAAAAAGAAAAGAAAAAGAGAAGAGAAAACGCACCTAAGCCTAAAAAGCTAGCGCTGCTTAACCGTACATGTTTTTCCAATTAAGATCCCCATAAAAAAGTTGACACCTCATCTTGTTTTTACTTGTTTTGGCTACCTAACTGTGAACTGGCCTGATTGCTGGCACTGGCATCCCCAGAAAACATGTGGGACTTGCTCTTACACTGCTGTAATTCAAGAAATTTCCTGTTGCCGCCGCTGCTGCCGCAATCCCATTTTCGATTGATGGATTCTCAGCCACTGATGAACATTTCACCATTGATTCTTCCATCAGAATCCCAGACTTATTAATGTCTTCGATTCCTTCAACATTAATGCTATTATCAACATGACCATCATCTGCATTGGCATTGGCAATAATGTTGCTGTTGAAAACACTGTCTTGATCATGAGTCTCATTATTTCCCACTATTTCTTCTTCTTGTTGATCAATCTCGTGATGATCATCCTCAATCTCAATGTCTTCTTCGATCGGACCCAAATTGTTAATTTCATCATCATCATCTTCATAATCGTCATCCAAAGGCACGAGATGTAATGTCAAACGGCCGTTGGATCGGTGGGCCCGGAAATACTCATGGTGTTTCACCCTCTCTTCTCTAAGAATCAACCGGCCGTCGCTAGTGTAATACCTTTTCAAAACCCAAGGCATATGAGAATTCAGATTCTCGGTGCGAGCAAGCGACGGAATCGGCGGCGGAAACTCCCTCTTCTTCGTCCTCCTACACCGGTGCCGGATTTTACTGCAGACCCCAGAAATCAAATCACCATCGCTACTAGTAACACTACTCTTGGAAAGAAAAAGCTCCAGCTGCTCCTCGGTTTTGTCGACATCGAAGCAACTCTCCATCCCAATGTAATCGCCGATCAAGGAAGAGGCCGATGACGAAACGACGGTGGAGGCAATCATGCAAGATTTGCAATGCTTCTCCGTTTGGTTCTTCTTCGGACATATCGTCAAGGGCTCGAGGCTTAGCTGTATATCTGATGATGATGACGACGATGACGATGGTGTTGAAAAATATTCCTGGGGCTGCATTTCAAAGAAGGAAAAAACAAATTGGGATTTTAGAGATTTGGGGTTTCTTTAATTTTTACTGGGATTGCATGAAGAGATATGAAGCAAAGGGGTAATTAGGGTTATATATAAATAGAGAAAATAAAGATAAATAAAAATTGAAAATAAATGGGGAAAAAAGAGTGTTATCGAGAAGAGGAGTATTGAATGGATTGAGGCAAAGAAAGAGAGAGATGACAGCTAAGATTTTATGTGACGTCAAGATTGGGTTATATATGTGGCAATTACACTTTTTTTTTTTTTTCAAAATCCCTTTTATCGTTTTTGCAATATTAAAAAGAGAAAAAAAAAGTAGTAGAATTTGAAACATTGAAAAGTTCTTACAAATAAGAAAGACAAAGCTAGGTAGGTTTTGTGGGTACACGTGGTGATGATCTTCTTCCACGTGTGATATTAATTGTATTTTGCACCTCTTCAATTATATGGGTCGAATTATGTTATAGATAGATTTAATAATATTTTTGAAATCAAATGTTGCGATGGACAAGAGAAAAATCATTTTTGATAAATAATTTAAGTATTAAATAGTACAACTATATAGTTTTTTTTTTTTTTGACAACAAGTACAACTATATAGTTATAAATTATAAATTAATTGAGAAATGAATAAAAGGAAAAAAAATCAAGAAATAAAAGGAAAGAATGAAGGGAAAAAACACATCTGTCAGTGCAAACGCGTACCAGCAAAAGAACAATTCCTTATTCCCCTTTAAAAGCTTCTGATATTTTATTATAAAACTTTTTTTTTTTGTTTTGTCATTTCATTATGTTTGAAGCAAAATGATAATGATTGAATGAGAATTCTGCCTAATGATTGTAGGAGTAGTATTTTTTATAATTTTTTGTTCAAAATAAAATAATCCAGCAGTCGCAGAAATTTTAATATACTGTACATATACTACGAGGAAGAAACAATCAAAACGTGATTCTCCCGTAAACTAATAATGATATTGTATTGTATTTTATGTTTTTGTTGATATGGATAGAACCAGAATTAGAGCACTTACCAACATTAATGAAAGGCTAATGAATTACATTTGAAACAACTCCTTCGAATTAACCCTGAAAAAGAAAATAAAAAACTCAGATTCAAGAATGTTATAATAATAAAGTTTATAAAAAAAAAAAGGGAAACTCAATCAATAATTCGAAAAACGAGTGATATGATCAGATAGATAGAGTATAATAAGAAACTGAAAGAAAGAGAAAATTTAATTACTTGCCTGATCATAAGGGGAATTTTTAGGAATTAATTGGAAGAAGAAAAGAAGAGATTTTTGATAATAAGAAGAAGACAACTCAATGAAGAGAAGATTTTAAAGGGGAGAAGAGACTCGGAGAGACAGAGAAGCAAATTAATTAAGAGCAAACGCATCTCTTTGAAAAGGTATTTTAGTTTGACAGATAAAATTCGTCGTTTTTCAAGCTGTTCGTTTTTCTCATGTATAGAAAATTTAATTTTATTTAATTAATTTAATAAATAAATTGTTTCTAATTAAAACTCCCGTTTTAATTTATGAATATATTTGCCTAACTTTAGGCGGGGTTTAAGGGGGATTAGGGGGGTGTTGTTCATGGAATTCATTTCTCTCCGTTGCCAAATAAGTAACGTTTTTTGCCACTTTATTTCGGCTGATTCTTGGGTTTTTCTTTTTTTACTAGATAAGATTATCAATGGACTACTAGTGTTTTTTTAGTAGACTAGTTTTCACTTCCACATGCGGTACACGTGACGAATCGCGTTTAAATTAAAAGAAAATTAAAATAATAATTGAAATTAATTATAAGTAAAACTGTTAAAATCGGATCCAACCTCGATAACCCGTCCCAACCTGACCGAACCCGATTTGACCATAGAAATTAAATAACCCGAACTTATTCTATCCAAACCCGATAAACTCGTAACCTGAATAACCCGAGAAGATAACCTGATGACTCAAGAATATTATAAACTAATATTATGTTTTATTCAATAAAATACACATTGTTATAATTTTAATCATTTTAAAAAAATTTAATAATTAAACATTTAAAAATTCAAGGCTGACCCAATTGATCCGAGTCATAAACCTGAAATGACCCAGAACCCGAGTAACCCGAATGACCCAAAACCTGAGTAACCTGAGGCCAAAACCCGAACCTGCATAACCCTAAATCCAGCAGACCCGAGATCTGAATGACCTGAATCCAGGTGAGCCACAACCCGAATGATCTGAGAAAATTACCTCACTCATATGACATGGACCCAGATGAGTATGACCTGAAACTCGTCCAACCCGCCCAATTGACTCCTCTAACTTTTTTTTTTTTTTGCGTCAACTCCTCTAACTTTATAAGTCAATGGAAATAATTGTATGTTACTATTCTTTTTCTTTTTAAAAACTTTAAATTCTTATTATACACTCCAATATATTAAACTATCAATACACACTCCAAAATTGAAAAGGTCAATCGCAATAATTAAATTTTAAATAAATTTTTAACTTAATTAATTAAAAAATATGAATAATTAATGATTAGGTAAATTATTTTAACTTTTAAATATGATAATAAGATTTTTACTAGTTTATATTATAATTTTTTTGTTCAAATTAGTTTATATTATGATTGAAAAAAAGTCTCCAATTTTTTAAAATAAAATAATAAATTAAAATATTTATAAAAATATTGAATTTAATTAAATAAAAATAGAGTTTTATGTAGAATAATTGTAAAATTTTATTTCTTAAAAAACTGTAAAATTTAAACAATGTTATTTAAGAAATATATTTTAAAAATTTTAATTTATCTAAGTTTTTTAATTAAATTAGTAAATTGATAAAAATAAAATAGGTATAAGGATATTAGATTTAATTAAATAAAAATAGAGTTTTTAGTTTCTTTTGCCAAAAAATAGAGTTTTTAGTTGAGTAAAACTATAAAAATATATTTAAAAAATTCTAATATATATAATTTTTTTTAATTATAATAGTAAAATGGTAAAAATTAAATAGTTATAAGGATATTATATTTAATTAAATAAAAATAGATTTTTTAGTTGAGTAAAACTATAAAAGTCTAAACAATGACATTTAAGAAATATATTCGAAAAATAAGGGTATAATGGGCGATTCAAAAGTTTTACAAGAGTATGTACTTTTTAATATAGTATAGATTTTCATTCAATCAAAGAGTCTGAATCACATATAAACACCGAACGATAAAGCCCCGATCGTTAGTAAAAATATTACAATCAAATTTAACTAAGCTTTGAGAACTCGAACCGGAAACATGCAGCTTACCATTGAGCCAAATACTTAGGTGCAATGGACTAGCAGTATTATTATTACAAGACACATGTAGAGCTGTTCAAGGGCCGGGCTACCTGCCCAAGCCCGTAAGCCCGTCTGATATTTTAAAGGGCTTGGACAAGAATTTTAAGCCCATTGGATGGGCTTGGACGAAAAAAATCAAGTCAATTTATTAAATGGGTCGGGCTTGGGTATAAGAGCAAAATTCCAAATTCGGCCCGGGCCCGACCCGATTAAAGAAATATGCTTCTTTTTAATTTTTATTTGTTGATATATAATATATATTACATATGATTTATACGTACATCTTATCTTAAATAAGAAAAAGATGAACAATAAATATAGAAAATCTTATTATCAAGAAGGATAGTATATTATATATAGCTAGTATATATCATATTTTAGGTTTACAATTATATTTATATAATTAATTAATATAATAATTTAATTCTAAAAATATTATTATAAAATATTAGACGGGCTTTTGGGTCGATGGGCCTTGGTCTAAGTTTTTGATAAATGGGTCGGGTTTGGGCAAAAGTTTGAAGCCTGTTTTATAAATGGGCCGGTTTTGAGCAACACTAATGACATTAATCTTAAGGCTAGGCCCGGCCCGGCCCATGAACAGGTTTAGACACAGGGCACTCACTACCTGAGTATATATGAAAATAAAAATAATTTTAAGGTAGTTTGTGACAGTATTTTTAAATGGCAAGTTTTTTTTTTAAAGGATATAAATAAAATTTAAATATTATATTTATCCTCTAATGGGTAATTTTATTTAAGATGTTGTTTTTATTTTGTTTTGAATTTTTTAAAAACTGAGTTTGTCTCCGAGTCAACTCTTGAGACAAACTTAGGTTCACGCATTATAATTAGTATAGATTATTATTATTATGATTATGATTATTATTATTATTATTATTATTATTATTATTATTATTATTATATATACTATATATACTATATATTATATTTAGTTACCAGGGAAATTACTAAAAGGCCAAATTGAGGATTAATGTGGTGCCACCTTTTGGATTTTTTTGGTCTTTTCTCACTTTTCGGATGATTAAAAAGCCCCTCTATGAGTTTCCCCCTTTTCTTTTCTTTTCTTGCTACACTGTTTTGTAATTACTCATTTCCATTATTTAATTGCTTTTAATTAATGTTTCTTCCCCCCCCCCCACCCCTTTTCTTTTTTCCTCTCACCAAAATGCTGCTTCCTTTCAACTACTCAGTGCTGATCGATCTTCAGGTTTGCCAAAAATTAAACACTTCATTACTCCCCTCTGTTTTCACCTTCACATCTCTTTCCTTTTTCTTCTCCTTCCTCATCTCTTCACCATGGACCGTTCAATGTTTTTCCCTTTGAATTAAACCACCATTTCTTCAATGCGTCTATTATTATCCAATTAACACCATATTCTATTACATCTTTGCACTTCCTATTACTTACAAATAAAAGCATATTATTTGACCTTTATAGTTTTGCATGTCTAAAAGTTAGCTTACAAAAATTTATGGCAATAGCAAGAGAAAATATTAAAACTAATCCATTTAAATTGCATTTTTACTGCAACCTTATATAATTCAATCAATTAATCAAGTACAACTCTAGAACAAAGAATGTCTGTGGACCTTATATAATTGATTATATTAATATCCTTATTCAATCAGTTAATTAAGCACCATTCTAAAACAAAGAATGCCTGTAGCACTAGCGCGGGCTAATATGACTTGTTATTTTTAAATTCACTACTAGTATTAATTATTTAATTTATTACAAGCCCACAAAAGAAATGATGAAAAAGAATTTTACAAAAAAAAAAGAAATGAAAAGAATCTATACTATATTAAAAAGTACGACTTCCTGTAAAACTTTTGAATCGTCCATTATATCCTTATTTGTCAAACATTTATACTATATTAAAAAGTATGTTCACCTGTAAAACTTTTGAATCGCCCAATATACCCTTATTTTTCAAACATATTTCTCAAATGCCATTGTTTAACTATTATAGTTTTATTCTACTAAAAACTCTATTTTTTTCAATTATATCTAATATCTTTATAATTACTTTATCTTTACCATTTTATTATTTTTCAATAAAAATTTAGATATATTACAATTTTTTAATATACACTTTTATTCTATTAAAAACTCTATTTTCATTTAATTAAATTTATTATTTTATAGTTATTTTATTTTTACCATTTTAATTTAAAAAGTTATTGTGATGGACACCTTTCTATTTGATATTAAAAACTCTATTTTCATTTAATTAAATTTATTATTTTATAGTTATTTTATTTTTACCATTTTAATTTAAAAAGTTATTATGATGGACATCTTTCTATTTGATAGTTTAATGTATTATGATTAAAATTTATTATTTCCCTAACGTGCAACTTACAATTAATTTTTTGCTTGATAAATATAACTCTTGTTGTGGTTTAAATTTGTTGTTTTACTTTATTAATATTTTTCTTTTGTGTGGGATAATTTCTTTTGTTACGTTGATAGTAAAACCCAATGTATATCCAAATGGGCTGGTCGAGTTGGATTTAGGTTTGGTCAGTTTCGGGTTAAGGAAATTTTGGGTTATAAGGATTCTGTTAATTTTCGGTTTCAGGTTGGGTTGGGTTCAGATCGCTCAAATGTCGGGTCATTTGGGTTTGGGTCAATTTTTGTTCGTGTCTTTTTCGGTTTCTGGTCATATGGTTATGATAATTTCGGGTTTGAGCCTCCGATTTTCAAATCCAGGTCTTTTCGAATTCGAGTCTTTTAATAAATATAACTAATCCCGATTCGGGTAATTTCGGATTAATCTCACGGGTTGATCGGGTTCGGTTCATTAAGGATTTGGGGTCGGATTTTTCGGTCGAATCGAGTTGGATCAGGTTTGGTTTCAAGTAGCCGAGTCGAATACCCGGACTCGGGTGAAATTTTGCCAGCTCTAATAATAGGTTTCTTTAGGACAAAATTAGTAGTATGCTTTTTTTTAGTAAAATAATTAGTAGTATGCTTAAGATTTTAATCTTAATTTAATTCAAAACAGATTAGGTCACGTGCAACGCCACGTGAAAGTGAGGACTAGTATTTCTAAAATGTCATTGTACAATTAATATTTTAATTCTTTTATAATATTCATTAATTGATATATTATATAAGCTTTTATTCAAGACAAACTCTTGATCAATTTTAATCTCAACCAACCTCTTCAACATTTTTTTTATTACTATATTAAAAAGTACGACTTCCTGTAAAACTTTTGAATCATCCATTATACCCTCAAACATATTTCTAAAATGTCATTGTATAATTAATATTTTAATTCTTTTATAATATTCATTAATTGATATATTATATAAGCTTTTATTCAAGACAAACTCTTGAATCTCTTCAACATTTTTTTTAGGAACCTCTTCAACATTGACGTGATGACTTCTACTTATTTCTTTAATGTTCTTGCCATGCTCTAAAGTCTAAACGTTTGTATCATATTACGATTATGGCACTATCCAATATTTTTTTTATTATTTCCTTAAACAATATTTCTCTGTTACACTTACTTCGGAACCAACAGAACTCAAGTATTGTTCAGGGTGATAATTAATTAATTATACACATGCTTAATTTTCTTTATGATGAAAAGAAAATGAATAAAAATTTAATCAATTATTATTTACTCAAAGTATTTCGTATTTGGGGATAAAGAAAATTGCCTATTGATATTGGCTAGACTTCTTCTATTTCTTTGTCTTCTTATCAAATTAAATTTCTTATATATATATATCTATATCTATACCATATATAAAAGTACGAATAAGGGAAAACTTTATGTTTTTCGTTTGTACTCTTTTTTTTTAAATATATTTCTAAATTGTCATTACTAAATAATATTTTAATTATTCCATTATTAAAATAATGGAACTTTATATTATCCTCATTAATTAGATCCAATATGACCAATAGGAATGCTCCACATCATCTTTAGCATCTGAAATTTTGTCCAAAACATTCTCCAAGTTGGTTTAGAAGAAGATTAATTCTGTCCAGAAATTTGAAGGGCAAAATTGTCCACCAGAATGGCAGAATTAGGTCTCGAGGTAAACATAAAAGTTGTAGATCTTGGAATCCTCTTTCCAACGGTACCTCATTTGCATTTTTCTGAGCTCTGAATCAAAAGTTATGAATTTTCTTACAAAATTGCTATTGTGAAGTCCTCCTTGAAATAAGATTTAACAATGTTGCATCGTTGTTGCATCATAATTACTGATTGGACTTGAACTCCTTTTTTGGGCTTCCATACAAACGAATTGGGTCTAAGAATATCATATTTAGGTTTCAAGACATCTGTCTTGGCAATTTGGGCTCCATGGACTCAAACGGGCCTAATAGGCCTACTGGTCCGAAATTAGACAAAATCAATAGGATCTCCCAATCTATAATATATATAAAAGTACGAATAATGGGAAACTTTACATTTTGCGATTGTACCTTTTTTTTCAAAAATATTTCTAAATTGCAATTACTTAAAATTAGACTTTTATGTTTTATATATGTTAATATATTATTATTGGCCAACCCAATTTCTACTATATTATTATTATTATTATTATTATTATTATTATTATTATATATGCTATATATTACTTTTAGTGACAATGGAAATTACTTAAAGGCCAAATTGAGGATTAATGTGGTGCCTCCTTTTGGTTTTTTGGTCTTTTCTCACTTTTTGGGTGACTAAAAAGGCCCTCAATGAATTTTCTCCCTTACTTTTCCTGCTGCCCTTTTTTGTAATTTACTATTTTTATATTTATGATTAAGTGTGTTTTAATTACATATTAAATATGTGAGGATATTAGGATTTACCGATGCAACTTTTCTGTCGGAATTCCAAAGGATTGGTGCTATAAATGTATGCAATAATGGTTGATTTATGAGTAAACTATTGACATTCCAGTTCTGTTTTCCTTTCGTCTTCATTTCTATTTGGGTGGGTTTCTTCTTCCCTAACATTTCTCTGAATTGGTTTCACATGGACTCCGTTCTGTTTCCTAAAATTTTCAGGTGAACGTTGATAAGATCCTTCCGTTTAATTTATATCTAGAGGTGAAGGAGTAGAATATTAGCTTTATTTTGATGAATTACCTAGAGATGGAGTAGAATTTAGGTAATGCACTTTTTGAATGAAAGAGAGGTCATGTGTTTTGCTTTATATATGTGAATTATTTGTTTCGATGTATGAGTTTCTCCTAACTGATTAACTTACAGTCAATGCAATATCTTCTTACTAACCGACTTAAACAACTACAAAAAATATAGCTCTAATAAGAAGATGACTGCAGCGCAATCGCAGGCTGCCCTTCTTGTTATTATTATTATTATTATTATTATTATTATTATTATTATTATTTATGATTTAATTTTAAATTTAAATCTTACTCAAACTATTTTATATATATTTCTAACTAATCCAAATTATTAACAAAAAAAAAACGATGATGATAAAAATATGATTGTTGCATTTGTAATTTTGGTATCATTTTTCTTAAACGTATGTTCATAAGGTACAATGGCCATGAAAAGAGTTTGAATTTTTCTTTCTCCATTTCAAAATTTATGTTATTTTTGCAGTTATAAAAACTACCGTCTAAGTATGGTATTGATTAGTTCTCGTCATGTTTTGGGAATTTCATTTTCCTTTATCACTCTTTTTAAATTATTTTCTTCATTATTTTCATTACTATGTTTGATGATTGCTTAAAATGATTTACAAAAGGAGTTGAATTTTTAAATGTATAATCATACTATAAGAACTAAACTAGATTAGATTGCAAAAAAGAAAAAAGAGTAACTTATTTTCTTCATCTTTTTAATACAATGTTTGATGATCTCTTAAAACGATATTTCAAAGAAGTTGAATTTTTAAACGTATGTACGAATTTTGATGATTATTTGCTTTTGTTCTTTTTTAAAAAAAATTTATGTTTGAAATTGGGAAAGAAATTTAGGTCTTGGGTGAGGTGTATGGATTTTTATATCGCATTCTTGCGTAATCCTTTAAATTTAGTGTTTACTTTGGTATTTAAGTTACTAACACTTTTTCAACATTGTTCGATTGGAAACATTAAATAATTTAATTATATTGTGTGATTTGATAATTTATACCGTTGCAAGTTTGTGAATTTCATATCTTTTCCCCACAACTAGAAGAGATGATTATATTACAATGGGATTGGAGGTTAAATGCACTAAGGATAATGGTTAAACGTCAGCTATTGAAACTTCTTAGGGAGACAGCCTCATTAATCAAATAGAGAAGTTCGTGTGATCTATAATAGAGCGACGATGAGATAAGGGCCCCGAGATTTTTGTGTGAAGGGGATCCTCATTGATATTGGAGTTAGTAGGATATCAAGGTGTTTGGAGATACTGAAGTTTGTGGGATCTTAAGGTGTTTAGAGAGCTTAAGATTTAAAGAGTGGAAATAATGAACTTTTACCTTATGTGTGGAGTTCTCTATATATATACAGTGTGGCTTTGGGCCGTTCTATATGGGCTCAACATTGCCCCCTAGGTATGAGGGCGGTTCTAAAATGACTGCACAAACGGCTATGAAACTGAGCGTCAGGTGGGCAAGTTGGGACGATCTGAGCTAAACAGGCTTACCAGTCGCATAACTAGATAGTGTCGAACGTAACGGTATTCGATCTGGATGTATACTTCATGTGGAGAGTGTTGAGTCGTAGAATGCTCGATTTGGCAATGAGCCCCTCTGTCGAACTGTATGGTGCTCTGTGAGATGAATGAGAGATATGCCATGAATGCCGAAAAGGGGAGCGCTCAATTTTTGAGGATTTGAGTAGGAGAGTGCGCTTTAGGAATGATAGTGGACAGGAGAACTCGAGCTGATAATGTACTCCGTGGAGGAATACCGCACGAAAGAGCTCAAATAAACAATATGGTCCATTGATGGTTGGTGAACATGAGATTGGAGTAATGTTGAACAAATGGAGCTCAAATTGATAATATGCTATATGGAGGAATGCTGAATGGAGGAACTTAGTGTGATAACGTGCTCTATATACTATCGAGTGGAGGAACTCAATTCGAATATGTATATGTATACACTATCAAGGAAGAAATTCAATATGAGTTATATATTGTACGACTGAACGGACGAGTTCGATCTGCGAATGGAGGAGATTAATATGAGTGATTTATATAGTACTAAATAGAGGAATTCAACCTAATAATGATATATAATTTTATAGAGAAATTATCGAAATTTCATACTATATTATAAAAAAATTGTAGGGAGATTAATAAAATCTCACACAAAGATTATCAAAAATCATAGGATGATTACAAAATTCATAGGAAAGTTTATTAAAATTTCATAGTTAGGTTATCAAAGTTTCTTGTGAAGTTTATCACAATTTTATAGGTAATTATCAAAATTTCATATGGTGGTTATCAAAATTTAATAGGGTAATTATCAAAATTTCATAAAAATATTCAATTGAAACATGTTGTGTCACGTGCAACACACGTGAAAGTTAAAACTAGTATATATATATATATATATATATATATATATATATTTTTGCTCATCATTATGAAAATTATGAATCCACGTACTATACCTCCTCTAACTGTAACCTTGTGAATTATTTTTCTCTCCCTTTCTCTATCTTTGTGAACTTTTTCAATTGATTTTGTTTTGTTGTTTTGCTATTCATGCCACTATTAATCTGCCTAGTGCTCACTTTTATCGATTTTTTTTTCATTTTTTCATTTACAGGCATATGTATTTCAACTGTTATAGGTACAGATCGAATTTTTAATGTGGTAATATATGAATAAATAACACCATTTGTTCCACATGTTGGCTCTTTCTAGGTTGGATGCTTTCTGCTTCCTTCCCTTTCATGGTGTTAAGTATATGTCAGCATTAGGATTTTTTTGTTGCCATTAGTCTAGCCACTTTTATCATTTTCTTCGTTTTGTCTTTTTTTCTTCCTCAATAATTTATATATTTTTATATTATGTTCCCAATATCTTTATATTAAGGTTTCTTCATTATTTATATGTATTGTTTATATATACTAAACCTTATTTGAGTGGACTAATGAAATTACTAAATGTTCCAAATCAGGATTGATGAGGAGCCAGCATTTAGTCTTTTTTTGTCTTTTCTTGTTTGCCGTATTACTAAGAAGCCACTCAATCAGTTTCCTGCACTTCCTTTTCTCCATGTCATTTTTGTTAATTGACTGTTTGGCCACTTGAAAGCGTTTTCTCTTTCTTCCGGGACATAAATATGTATTTATATATATATATTCTCATTGTTATATATTCTTAAACATAAGTATTCCTACAACCCAAAAATATAAAATGCAACATTCTGACAAAAGAAATTTGCTTATGATCCTTTTTGAAAAAAGAAATTTGCTGATGAATCTCTTTGATAGAAAATTGATACCGGCCACAAATCAAAGTGCCTGATGCGTCAGCGCGCGCGACCCGACCAACTTGTATATACTAAACATTATTTGAGACACCTAATGAAATTACTAAAGGCTCCAAATCAGGATTAATGAAGAGCCATTATTTTGTCTTTTCTAACTTGCCAGATTACTGAGAAGCCCCTCAATCAGGATTAACATCATACAAGCAGAGTAGTTTGCGCTTGCGCTACAGACATCTTCTTATTTGGTTTATATTTTTTTGAATTGTTTAAGTCGGTTAGTAAGAAGATATTGCAAATAATTCGCATATACATATAAAGCAAAACACACGACCTGTCTTTCCTTCTAAAAGTGCATTACCTAAATTCTACTTCCTCAACTCAAGGTAATTCATCAAAATAAAACTAATATTAAACTCCTTAATCTCTAGGCAATTCATCAAAATAAAGCTAATATTAACTGTTGCTTGAAATGTATGCTGATTATCTAAAAAAAAATAGTACGCGCCAAAGGGAATTCAAAAACAGATAATATGTTCAAGGACCAAAAGCTTTAAGCGGGTAAGAATGGAACAACGTATTCGGGTCAGATTGGCCACAACATACCATCATCTAAATATAAACAAACTTATAAAGAGATATAATTATAATTGATCCAAAATTAACCCTATTTTTGTGATCATTTTCCTATGCTTTTTACTATTTTTATGTGTATTTTAACCCTATTTTGTAAGTATTTGTGTTATTAGGTCTTGAAGACAGGAAAAGTGGAAACTTGTTGTTTTTCACTATTTTTGGAGCTAATTTGATGACTTTTTGCACAAATATGGACTTAGCGATTTGGAGTGAAGATTTGGAGATTCGAAACTCGTGATTGAAGATAATTTGAAGAATTGAAGACTATTGAAGAATTATCTCAAGAGGCATGAATTGAGGATTGAGCTTAAATTGTGAAGGATTGAAGACAAAGCCATGAAAAAGCCTGGAAGCTTTGGAATTTTGGATATTTTAGATAATACTCAGCCCATATAAGCCCACAATTGGAAATAAAATCCCAATTTGTGCCGCCTATATCCAATGAAATATCCAATTCCCGCATATTTCCGCTACTAGTCCTAACAGGAATAGGATTCAGTGCAGTCTCGGTAAAAAGGCCATAACTTTCTGCTTAGACCTCCGTTTTAAGCTCGTGAGTAGGCGTTGGAAAGCTAAATTCGAGATCTACAAATTTCCTTTGAAGTCCAAGACCCAATTCTGCCAACCTCAAGCCCGAAATTGCTGTTGAAGTTCCTGCACGATTCCAGAAAATTCCAGGATCCTAATTTCACTAGGATTTCGGCCTAAGAAGACTTTTAATCCAACTTGGAGACCAAGTCAGCCCTTAAACCGTCCTAGAGTCCTATCCTAAGTGTAATTGGAGTCTTTAGGGTTATTTCCACTATAAATAGCCACCCTAGATCTAGGTTTTGATGTATTGCATTATTCTCTTTAGAAAATATTGTAGAAGTTGAAGATTTAGAGGAGAGAGCCTTGGAGTCGCCGCCCCCCTCTTCTTCCCATCCATAGATAAGTTTTCTTCTTATTCTTTGGATGCTCACTCAATTCATGAGTGAGTGATCCTTTTCTTTTCTCCAATGTAGAATTTAATTGATCTCTTGACTTATATCATGGTGAGATTTTGTGCTTATATATGAAAATTGTTAGAGTATTTCTTAGATCTCTGTTTTAATTCTATGTTGCTTGTTTTGATGGATTGGGTTGACCCTATCTTGTTAAATTGAGTTAACATTAGCTAGATTAAGTCGAGGATTGACGTTCAGGCTTAATTAATTGTAGCAATTGGTTGAGAGTGGAAGCTCCTTCCAAGAGAAATAAGAATCAATGGGTGAGAAATTGCTTGTTGTGCTTTTTCATAAATTACTTGTTCTTAGTGCTTTGTTCTGAGATAGTAAGTTATTGAAAGAATAAAAAGAATAGATGAACTTTGACCGGTAATCTTATCTAATTAAGGTAATTTAGGATTTAATTCCAACAAGTTATTAGATATCAATGATCCATGTTATAGTTGTCAAGAGGGATATTAATTCTATGTTGGAGGGTTTTCATAATTGTTTTCTTAATTTAGTCACTACTTTCTGATTTATTGTTTTCTTTAACTTTCTTGATTGTTTTCTTAGTTAATTTTAATTCTTAGTTATAATCCCCTGTTTTTAAACAAAACTCTTAAGGAATTTTTAGTAAAAGTTAATCTTGGATAAAGTCTATTCCCCTTCTCTGTGGGATTCGACCCCTACTTGCTCTATCTACTTAGTTGGGTTTTGTGGGGATTATTTTTATGATTGTTGACGACCGATCAAATTACGTATAATGGAGTATACTTTTTCAAAATACATAATCAGTTCTCACTTCATAATATTTCCAGAATAAACTATTAATGATTTGTTCAATCAACTTGTCTCTCATTGTTTCGTTTGGTCTGCTAGTCAAATGTGTCTAGCTTCTGCCTGTGATGGCTCTGACCATTAGAATGTGATCTTTCGCGCGATTGCCTCTACAGTTGGATGCAACTTGAATTCTTGGTTTTCAACATTAGATTCCTTCTTAAACAGAAGCAAGCTAGAAAATATTGAATACATAACATTTTACATTAGTCTATCAATAATAATATGTAAGTTGAATATGAACAATGATCATAAAGATAATTAGTTAGGGAACATGTGTCTTAATTAACTTATATAATTTTATACATCAGCCCTCATAGACCGACATTGCATTGCATAGCGAACTGATCGGTCGTCAGCAAATCATAAAAATAAAAATCCCAACAATTACTAACTAAGAATAGCTAGGGCAAGTAGGGGTCGATCCCACAGAGAGATATGTTATTGTTCTTATTCTTAAAACAAACAAACAAAATAAAGAAGATTTTGAAAGTAGAATTAAATCAAATCAAACTAATAATTAAAATTATCTAAGTAAGCAATCAAGAAAATTAAAGAAAACAATTAATTAAAAAGCAGATGATAAATTGAGAAAATAATTAAGAAAACCCTCCAAGATAGAATTAATATCCCTCTTGACAATAATAACATGGATCATTGATATCTAAAAATTATGAAAACAGTGGATAGCTTGCTTGGAATTTAATCCTAAATTACCTTAATTAGATAAAGCTCTTGATCCAGTGTGAATTATCCCTTTTATTCTTTAAACAATTACCTCTTTATACAGTGTGATAATTACTCAAGAATAAAGTATTAAGATCTAGTAATTTACAAGCACAATGGGCAATTAAAAATTGGTCAAAGATTCTTAAATCCCTTAGAAGGAATATCCTTCGCTTCCAATTACTACCAAACAATTAAATCCGAAGATCCTTCAAGATTTAATTTAGCTAATGCTACTTAATTTATCAAGAAAGTGATAGCTTCAATCCATCAAAACAAGTAACATAGAATTCATGCAGAGATATTAAGAAATTTTATATTAATTTTCATATAAAATCACAAAATCTCACCATGATATAAGTCAAGAGATCAATTAAATTCTACATTGGAGAAAAGAAAAGGATTACTCACTCATGAATTGAGTGAGCATCCAAAGAATAAGAAGAAAACTTACAGGACTTGAAGAGGAAATCCTCCTCTTGAATAACCTAGGGTTTCCGCCCAGGGTGCGGCACCCTAGCCCTAAAAATAGAAGAAAAACTAGAACTAGAAGAGAAAAAGAAGAAGAGAAAATTATCTTGGTGTTGTGTGTGTGATTTGTGTTACATAGGGTGGCTATTATAGTGGAAATAACCCTAGAAACTCCAATTCTAACTAGGATAAGAGTCTAGGACGGTTTAGAGGCTGACTTGGCCTCCAAGTTGGATTAAAAGTCTTCCTAGAGTGAAATCCAAGTCAAAATAGGATCATGAAAAATTCTGGATTCGTGCAGGAACTTCGGCGGCAATTTTGGGCTTGAAGATGGTAGAACTGAGTCTTCAACTTCAAAGGAAAGTTGTAGATCTCGGAATTAGCTTTGCAACGCCTACTCACATGCCTAAAACGGAGGTCTGATCAGAAAGTTATGACATTTTTACCGAGACTGCGCTGAATCCTAATCCTGTTAGGACTAGTATCGGGATTTAGCGGGAATTGGATATTCTCCTTGGATTGTGCGTCATTGATTGAGATTTTAACTCCAATTATGAGCTTATATGGGCTAAGTATTATCCCATATAAAATATCCAAAATTCCATAGCTTCTGGGCTTCTTCATGGCTTGTCTTCAATCCTTCGCGATTTATGCTCAATCGTCAATTCTTTAATAGTCTTCAATTCTTCAAATTATCTTCAATAAATCTTCAATCACGAGCTTCGAATCTCCAAATCTTCACTCCAAATTGCTAAGTCCATATTTGTGTAAAAAGTCATCAATTTAACTCCAAAAATAGAGAAAAACTATAAGTTTCCACTTTTCTTGTCTTCAAGACCTAAAAACACAAATACTTATAAAATATAGTTAAATCACACATATAAATACAAAAAAGCATAGGAAAATGATCATAATCTTAATTTATACCTAATTCTAAGAAATAAGATAACATGCTATAAATCAATCAATGAATAAAGCATTCTTAAAAGTTCTAAGCATTATCATTCATAATCAAATCAATCACTCAATATATGCAAAAATTTTAAAATTTTCGAAAAAATTATGGCATTAATTAAGATTATGATCAATGAATGCATGTAGATTCTCTATTAGACTCTCTCCCCACACTTAAAAGACACATTGTCCTCAATGTATGAATTTTAACAAAAAATCAAAATTTTGACTTTTTGAGATTTTTGGAAAAATCATGTGAATGCTCATGTGTGTTGTGTCCCTCATAAGTGTGATGACTAAATAGATGTGCTAATGAAATACTTGACTCACAAAGAAAGTATGCATCCAATCAAGTAATTCAAGCAATTCAAAGCAATAATCATGGCAATCATAGCATGTGAGTCACTATTAAGATCCAAATTAAAGCATAGAAAATAACGAATAAAGTACAAATACAGACAACTAATTCAAACCAAGGAATAGCCAATCAATCAAAGCAATAATCAATCAAATCAAAGCAAAAGAAGAAAAAGTAAATGGAAGTGAGTTTAAGAAAGCTTCTCTATTTTCAAGCATAAGCTCCATTCGATCTCTTCTTGCAATCTCCAAAACGTAAGCTCCATTTGTTCGCCTTTTTCCCTTAATTTGAAATCCTACAAAGAAAACAAAAAACTAAACTAAAAAGAAAATTAAAATGTTAGTAAATTCTTGGGTTGCCTCCCAAGCAGCACCTTTCTTTAATGTCTTTGGCTAGACCTTCCTTCATCTACCCTTGTTAGGGTGGATCATACCACTTCAAAGTATAGAGCAAATATGGTGGGATGTGAAGAAGTTGAGCACAAAAATATGGAAGTGAAAAGAAGAGATAAGGAAAGAAATCACCAATTTTATTGAGGGCGACTCCATGAATGGCTAGGAATGACAATGCCATCTTTGTTGCCTCAGTGGTTGATGCAATGGGTGCTTTCGGCATTCTTGATTGACATTGTTCTTGTCTTGCCTTTGGAAAGTGTCCTCGTCTTGGCAAATTTTCTTGTCCTCCAGAATGAATTGATCCATAGATATCCATTCCTCGTGTTTGATATCTTCAAAGCATCCATGTTCAAGAAGCTTGTTGATTCCCAAGAAATCTTGTTCTTCATGTTCCAAAAGCTGGCTGTCAACAAAATCTTGCGTACTTATGTCTTTTGGCTCGAGATGTCCGAGTTGCTCATCGTTTGGTGGCTCGTCTTCCTTGTCTTCAGCAAATCTTGGAGGAGAAGGTATAGGGAAGTCCTTCTTGATATCTTCTTTCGGTACCTCTAGTTCTTCTTGCTTGATCTTGGGGACTTCCTTTGGTGGAGTAGGGACGCCGGCCATGCTAGGGACATCATCGTCATCATTGAAGAGAAATTGAAAGGAGTCTTGCAAATCAAATTCATATGGTTCCAAATCATTAATTGTTTCGCTTGACACTCCTTCAACTTCCTTCATGATAGGGATGTCTGCTACATCATGAAATTCACCTCCAATCTTACTTGTTTCAGAATGGATAGGTTTCTCCCATGACAGTGTCGCTTCAATCTCTGGCTCTTGATGTCTTTGCGTAGCCTCTACCATGTCAACTTGCTTCCATCGTTCTTTGGGAACTTATTTAATTGCAACAACTAAAGGAATGCTTACCTTCTGCTTCTGTAGTGGATGGATTTGGCTTTCTTCACTGCATGTTGTACTTTTCAGCGCAAACCTTTGAGGAAACGGTGGTGGATCATAGATGGCCTCCATCTCTTTCATCCATCCAGATCTTGATTGAAGTCGAGAAGTTTTTGGTGATGAAGTAGGTTGTTCCTTCTTGCTTTCGGCTGTAATCTCCTCATCACTTGACACTTGGATGTTGGATACAGCAACTGGTGGCGGCACAGCAGAGAAAGCAGGTGCAGATGGTGGTAATTTAGAAGATGGAGATGGAACATCAGACAATTCCATCTTTTGTTCATACCACTGTTGATTGCCTTCGATTGAATTGACTCCATAACCTTGTGCATCACATTCGATGCTATTTGTATATCCTTAGGTCGAATTCAAGGGTAATTGCTGAATTTGAGGTTGATTCACCACTTGATTCGAGATTATTTGCTGGACTAGATTGGTCAAGGTAGAGATGGCTGAATTAACCTTGTCAAAATGATCATTAATTCCTTGAAGAAATTCAGGTTCAGGCTCAATCGTCGAACTCCTTGGTGTGCTGAATTGATAGATGTTTTCTGCCATGGTATTGAGTAGCTTCCTTGCTTCTTCTGGAGTTTTAAGTTTAAGGCTTCCTCTACTAGCAACATCGATATATGTTCGATCTTCGTAGACGAGTCCATCATAAAAATTCTGAATCAAGAGTGCTTTACTGATGTTGTTGTCACGCCCCGACCCGGAAGTCGAGCGTGAACAACCACCGTGTTACCTCGAAACACGTGCCAGCCGGTCACGCGCACCAAGGTTCCACAAAGCGACAATACCAGAAGAAAACGATGAAAACATAAATTGATTACAAGGTTTAAAAACAAAAGTTTCCCAATCATAGTGAAAGCGGAATTGTCAAAAAATTCAAATACTGTAATAAAAACGCTCCAATATTAAAATCAAAGTCATATGAAAATATAGAAAACAACAAACTGAAATGTAAAACGAAAACGAGGTGTGAAAGATAATTGGAAACAAGACAACTGCCAGTGGGACCCATATCGTAGTGAGATGTACCTCTATCAGCAAGAATCACAGCCTATGCCACCGACTCGATCGCCAAAGGAATATCGAATCCTAACTACCCTGAAAACACAACAAGAATAGAGGGGTGAGTACACGAATGTACTCAGTGAGTGAACCACCCTCAAAAGAGGATCCGAGAGGGTGGGGTGCACTCACAACCAAAACAGTAAATAAAACAATTGTAACAAAATCAGTGATATCAAAACCATGTATCAGAATCCAAATATTCTTTCAAAACCATGGGCTGCCATCAAAGCATATCCGAAGTGACCTTGGCCCGAGTCAACCTCCGGAACCGTCAGGGGCATTTTCGTAATATCATAATATCAGTAAAAACCATGCCCGTCCCCCTGACGTTGGCCTGGGTCCGGCATTGCGTGGTGGCCGCAACACACCCAGTTTAGCTCCCCCATGCACACGCCGAACTGGTACATATATATGGCGTGTCGGGCCTGGAGTGACAAACCATGTGGATCCAAATCAAACCATGGTCCGCCAAATGAGTCCAAGTACTAGCTAGTATACCACCAAATCAAGTCATACGTACTCCCTGGGCTGCGTCCAGTCCATGAGTCCCCGTATGCTTTCTAACCGTTTCGTAATCAAAACCAATAGTCATTCATGCACCCAAAACAATTTACTAAAACCATTTATAAAACATATTAATAAAACAGAAATAAAACAGTTCCTCAACGGAGAATCCGTTGAGGACAGCCCACTCACAGTTCAGGGGACTCGTACACCCCAAAAGTCAATCCACTATGAGATTAGCCGGTGTCTCGATCAGCACCTCAGCCGTCTGATTGAGCACGTGCAACACAAGAAAACCGTTAATATCAAAATCATAAATCAAAGTCATAAATCAGAGTAAAACCAACACAATCAAAACCAGGATAATAAACCAAATCAGTCCAATAAGATGGAATAAAATCAGACTAAACACATAACCCAGACCCACGGTCTAGTATCGAGAAGTTTAACGCGTCTAATTATGTGTTATATGGTTTAATACGAGTTTCAGAGTCCGAATAAACTTTCTAGAATTCATTTAATCATTTCTAGCCGTTAGGGGCAAAATTGTAATTTTCACTAACAGTGGCAAATACGTAATTTGAACATCTTAGGGCTGATACGGTAATCCTTTAACCTTACATGTCTGATTAGTGTGCTTATATAAACCAAATCCTTTTCTAAGGGTAAAGTTGTAATTTTTTACTCATTCGAGGGTAAAATGATCATTTACACTTATTACAGGTTTCATAACGTACATACATAGTTGTTGATGTGAACAATATAGTTGAATTCTCTCAAATTCACCCTTAAGGGTAATTTCGTAAATTTGACTACTAAGGGGCATATTGGAAATTTAGACCATCAAGGGTAACATGGTAACTTTACCTAAAAAGGATCACTACGGTAGGTTTCCAATTCCGAAAGTGTGATCTGAAAAGCTAATTACTTGTATCACCCTAACAAGGGTAAAAGGGTAATTATACTTATCGAGGGTATTTCAGTAATTTTACTCTCTTAGAGTACAATAACATTTTTTACGTATTATATTTGTTAACCCTAATCAGTTGGATTCGAAATCGCAGCTTAACGGAATAGATTAGTACACTTTTACTAATTATGGGTAACATGGTAATTTACCCACTCAAGGGTAAAATGGGAATTTATGCTCCTACGAACATTACCGAGTAATACAATAATTGTTTAGACTTATTAACGTAACCGATGTTGTTGAGTTCATTAAATTCCTCTTCTAAGGGTAATTTTGTAATATAGCATCTTAAGGGCGATTTAGTAATTTTACCCATACAAGGGTAAAATTGTAACTTCACACACCAGTTTATAAATCCCCAAAATTAAACTCCTATTTTCTTCTTCTTTTTTTCCCTTCCTTTCTCTTTTTCTTTTCCTTGCCTCTTTCTTCTTTTCTTCATTTATTATATATATATATATATATATATGTGTATATATATATATATATATATTAGTTTTTTTTTCCTTTTCGGGCTAGGCCCACATTTTATTATTATTATTATAGTTTTTTTTCTGTTTGGGCCCAGCGATGGCCTGGCCCAATGTTGGCCTGCCAAGCAGGCCTCGCGACATGGAGCACGCGCCAGGCCCAAGCGATGGGCTGCCCAACAGACCGCGCTGCCTGGGCCGCGCGCTGGCCCAACGCCAGGCCTGCTTATGCAGGCCCGCGTGGCCAGCTGTTGGCCTAGCCGGCTGGCACTCCTTGCCGCCGGAATATTCTCCGGAATCTGAATTTTCAAGATTCTGGTTAGGCCAATAACACCATTTTTGGCCTTTTGACTCCAAATTTATCCATTTATTTCACCATTTTACACTTCTAAACATCCTTAAACACATTAACAATCAATCCCAAACAACTAAACTCCAAAATCCATCAACTTTTAACATTAAAACAAAATAACTTACTCAAAGATCAAATCCCAAGCTTCCATGCCCCATCAAGCTCCAATTAATTTTCACCTTGTAAATTGCTTCCCAAGGACCTTCGAATAACACAAGAATATTATCAAACTCCAATTTAAGATCACTTCAACACAAGAAATTTCAAAATAATAACTTCTCAAATTTTCTAGCTTACCTTTGCTTTCACCAATCCCACATTTCATTAAATATAATCCCTTGAATTTTACCATGGTTGGAGAGAGGATTGTGAGAGGACCATCTTACTCCACTTGCATGTTAATTTTAGTGAATAATTTCTTGCCAATGTTTAGAGAAATATAGAGTTATGTAAAAGGAAAAAAATGAAGATGGAAACACGAGGTAATGAGGAAGAAGAAAGGGGGGTGGGATATATTATTTCCAATTTGGCAAAATTACAAAATAGTCCTCTCCCCTTTTTAATCAAGTTCAAAAAGTCTTCTTTTATATCAATTGAACCCTCACTTCTTTTTTTTTTCAATATATATATTTTACGGTCTTACAACTCTACCCTCCTTACAGAAAATTTCGTCCGCGAAATTTAAAAGAAAATGCTCATAATTCAGTCATCGAATGAATGCCAACGTTTACCTTTATCACCTTCCTCTGGTTCACATGTTATTTAGTTTAACCCTGTTCTTCCGCAAACAAACTTTTTTTTTATCCACTATTATTCGCTCAACCATGGGAATTTCCCTTCATTAACCAAAGGTTCAATCTAGTTGAATTTCGAAATCTCATTGTTCTGCAAATTTAGAGGTTGCAATACAACATTATTGAAGTTTCGACTTCAACTGAACTTGGGTCCAACATTTGTAATCTTATGTTGCTTTAACCTTTCGTATAACCGTTACTCCTGCATTCCATTTGTTAGTAAATATAGGTTTAGCTATTTTCTTCCTCCCGCACTACTGTAACGTAGTATTAAATCCCATACCTTTCGCATACAAATTCCAATAAGACAAACTTTCGATTCTACATCCTTGAAAAAGTCATAACATACATTTAGAAGGTCTCCATTAAGGTTCAGAGGGTCATTTCAGTTCTTCCATTCTGTTTAAAGTGGAATGGAGTACTGGCTTCAGCTTCCTTCTGTTCAGAAACTAAATGTAATTCGAAAATCTTAGTCTGATGCTTTGGTCAGCCACATCAAAATTCCCTTACTACTTCCGACAACTAATAAGTTAACTCTCATTTTGCTTCAATATCAATTATAGTTGTTTCAACTTCTCATACTTAGTATTCACTTGTTGTCATACGAGGTTGTCGTAACATGCCTTATGTTGTCTCGTTTCAAGCCAAGCTACCGATCACTTTCTTCAATTCATTGACTAATTTCATTTTCTTGCAATTATTAATACTCCAAATCTTATTAGGAAGCTTCTCATCAAATTTCCGGACTTTAATACAAGTCCGAATTCACACTTGGCCAACAAACTCCTACTATATTATCATTAAGTGGGTGTTGAGAGCGATTTAGCGCATTACAAGGAAGTTATCCTAGCTGTAGGAGTAAATGACTTCCGATGTAATGCATCTACCACACGCAAACCTTTATCTGGTGATAGTACCCAACAAGATTCAACTTAACCTCAGCTTTAATCATATCCGTAACTTTTAATTAAGATACTTACAACTCTTATAATTGTTATATATCCATCACTTTCCTCAAATCGGTATTACTTTCTACTCTTAGTAGCAAACATTGGCGTAACATGCCACAAATCTGTGCCAGTTTTTTTTTTTTTTTTGCATTCTTCTTGAACCGACGAGTACGAAAAGCAATCGTTAATTGATTGGTATCAATCCTTCTTCAATACATTATTATTGACTTGTGCCACAGTAAGATACATACTCACTTCTATAGCTTGTGGGTACAATTCTCCAACAATTATCGATAT